>JBAIZL010000006.1:17732427-17734927 GCA_036971475.1 Prosapia bicincta | reverse complement strand
ACACTGTAAATACCACGTATTATTTTACTAAAAAAAAAATCAAATTTTTCGAGAACATTTAAAATTCGTCGAGAGGAAAAAGATTTTACCGTCAAGAGCACAGAGCACTTAATACAAATTACGTGATCTGTGGCCCAGAGCTAATAAGAAAAAGTGTTTAGCGTATTTTCGGACATTTGTATAGGGGAATACTGTATTAGCTGTTTGAGATATCTTTAATGACATCATAACTTTCATATGTTAAAATCCATTCAAATAATACAATTATAAATGTTTATGCACATGAATCACTCAAGAGCTAGAAAGACTACTACAAAACCAATATCATTGTTGTCATAAAATATAAGAATTAATTAATTAAACTTGATATATCAACATGAATAACTCAAATACTTAGAACAATATTCTAAACTGTGAACACCACGTAAATGTGCGACATTCTGCATTATGAATGAATGCATTCAAAAAGAATTTTACAAAAAAATTGACAAAACGTCAAGCCAGCACTGCTTAGAGATCGCCACGAGTTTTTCCACAATCTACCAAAAGCTAACTGCCGTTTGTAGAGCCACAGTCAGCCGGAATCAGCATCCTTGGACATAGAAGTGAAGCACGCAGCCCTGCATACAATCAACCAGGAGTACCCACAACCAGAATGGTTAAATTAATACACAGATGGGTCATCAATACCGGAATCAGCATCCTTGACATAGAAATGAAGCACGCAGCCCTGCATACAATCAACCAGGAGTACCCACAACCAGAATGATTACATTTATACACGGATGGGTCGTCAATACCGGAATCAGCATCCTTGGACATAGACGTGAAGCATGCAGCCCTGCATACAATCAACCAGGAGTACCCACAACCAGAATGGTTAAATTTATACACGGATGGGTCATCAATACCGGAAAAAGGTGCAACCAGAGCTGCCTACTACAATAGCAATTTTGAGTGATACCTAATAGTGGCAGCTCCCCAGTGGAGAAATAGCAGCAGTACAAGCAGCAGCAGCTGAACTAAACCAAATAGCCCGGGTCAGCAAATTGCATTTCACACAGCAATCAGCAGGTAGAAAATGGGAAAATCTTGTCACCACAGGACCCATTTACCACACACTTCCACGGGCTGTAGACGTTGCCAAGTTCAGAATGCAGACCGGCCGCTACTACCTGGTGGCTTATCTACATTTCATAGGTGTGCTCCCAACACCGGAATGCCCTCTCTGTGGACACGATACGATGGATGTGGATCATCTGCCAAAATAGAATGCACCGGACTACTCCGGAGGTGATGACAACCCACTTGTTCGTCTACACTTTTCAACGCGTCACCAAATGGCTCAACCGCGAAGGGTGGGCGTTGGCTAGTAAGTAAGTATATATATATATATATATATATATATATATATATATATATATATATATATATATATATATATATATGTCTTCAACTATTGGTTTTAAATTATCGTTTTAAATTACATTTAGTTAATACAATTATAAATTTGTATATCGCTGAATAAGACCCAGGTACAATATTACAAAACTGATATTATGGCCTGAAAATTAATTCACACCCGAGCACAAGCATAGAGAATTCTTGAGAATAGTGTATGTACAGATGTCTGTTCTGGGCGAGTTATGGCGAACAATGTCGAGCGTATCCCAGATAGAGTATGTTACTCTAAAGTGTGGGGAAGAGGGAAAAAGAGAAATTGGAAACATAACATAGAGATTAAGAGTAGTGAAAGAGAATCGGCGTGCGATGACTCCCAACCACTTCCTCTTTGAAGGAGTGACATTTTCAAAATTCGAAGGATATCTGTCACATAGAGAGGCTATCCCCATAGAGAAAGTATGGAGTAGAGAATCCCAAACCCCAGGAGGTAATCATGCAATACGTTCTCCAACACGCACGGTATATTTTCCTAGGTGCAATTATTTTCATACAGCCAACCAAACTGTACAAAGAACTACAAATCTTTAAATTATCTGGACAATTTGATTTATATGAATATATTGACAAATCTAACCCATTTTTGCGTAGCCCATGTTTAGATTATCAAAGTACACATTGTTAGCCTCATGTTTTGCAAAGTTGGTGGTCGTTTTAGCAACACAAAAATGTAGTAAATTTATTTGCAGTTAAATATTCTCGAACATTTCCTGCGTTTGGTTTACCTTTTTTAGCCGTGTGTTTTTTATCTTGCATCACATAGTTTTCCTTTTACAAGATATCATTACCGCCAAGATAACGGTAATTGCCGCTAAGATAACGACATTAGACTACATTTTATAATAACTATTCTCAAATCTTTGAGGGCAAGTGTTTGTCAAAGGTGTCATTATATTTCTACTGGAAATGAAGGAGTAAGAACAACAAAAAAACAGCCTCAGGGTGAACAGAATGAAATCAAAGGCCGTGATCTCCCCAGTCAGCGGTTAGGTCACGTACTCCGGGCAAACACTGAACGCAGCGGGAACGGGTTTATTGA
>JBAIZL010000006.1:17619927-17724927 GCA_036971475.1 Prosapia bicincta | reverse complement strand
TCACTACGACCTCGACCACTTTTCCAGGACTACTCAGGACTAGTAGAGCCTTCAGGATCAGGCTTTCCGTACCTTCGATTTCCCGTTTTGATTAGTTCGATCCGGGTAGTACAATCTAACCTCTATACACTCTCAGTTGGCTTTACCTAAGGACCCTACTGTCAGCCTCAGGACTTGGTTTTGGGTACACATAAACTCGTCCCGTTAGACATTGAGACCAATTCGAGTTTAGAAAATGGAATATTATGCACAGTTAAAAACTACCGCAATGTTGGCAACATTGTACCTAAATTAACCACTGTGCCTCCCATATATATCTTCCTTAATCGCAAATCGATATCAGTAACTTTTATGTTTAATATTTTCGGTATTTATTAAGCGTAGTGTATTAATATCTGTCCGCCAGGGGTAAGTTATTACCGCCTCCAGCTCTAACAATACGCCGTTTGGAAATTGTCCAGTAAGTGATCGATGGCGTATATACCTTGCGAAATTGGCTGTAGGAACAAACACTGCGGGAGATGAATTGTAGTCTTAATACACTTTATTGATTCATATTTTGTAAATACGTTTCTATTATTTAAATATTTTAAATAGATTATTCCTTAATGAATTCCTAATATAATTATATAAAATCGTTATCAATCCTAATTAGTATCATATTACGACAATAAAAAAATAATATGTATTGTAAAATAAATATTAAATTAACAAACATTTAGAGAAATACATTCCAGTTCCAGTATGTATGTGAATCATTCAAAATCAAATATTTTGCAACTGTATGATTGAGTGTATGTGTGTGTTTGTGTTTGTGTTTGGTATTTAGTTGTGTTGAGTAATTCAGAATTAAAACTTTGAATTTAATTTTCACTCTCTTTGATTTTCCTTTTTCTCTCCACTTTTATCTGAAACCTTCATATTTCTCTGTCTCTTCCTCATTCACTGTATCGTTATATTTCTATTTCTCTTTCTCTCTCACTCTCCCTCTCTCTCTCAGGCACTACGTCTGCGTCTTTTCTCTCTCTTTTCATCTCTCTCCATGTCATATTGTCTGTTTTTCTAATTCACTCACACTTTCTCTGTCCTTCGGTCGATCTGTCTATTCAGTTCTCTCATCCTCTCTCTTTCTTTATCTCACGGTTTCTCTTTCTATCTATCTCTTTCTCCCTTTGCCTGTATCTCCCTTCTATCCAATCTCTATTCTTATCCTCTGTTTCCGTCTGACTCTCTCTTTCCCTCTTTCTTTTATACTTTCTTTCTCTTTCCTCTCTCATTTTCTCCCTCCATCTCTTTCTCGCCTTCTTACCCTCACTTTCTTTGTCTATTGCTCCTTCTTTTACCTCATCTATCTCTCTATCTCCCTGTCTCACTATGACATCATCTTTCGCTCTATTTTTATGTTCATGATTTTGTCGGTCTTTAGATAATAACTAGTTTAATGCGTAGTATTATTAGTTTCATACTTATTAGTTTCCTGCAAAACTTTATAAACGATGAATATAGTAAACACGTGAAGAGAGAAATAAAACCCACTAATAATGTACTAAATAAGCTAACCACTATAGGAGCTCAAATAATAATATAAATTAATATTGATTGTCTTTTTTTCTCTATGCATGCATATTTCTATGCCTTTAAGTGGATATGTGTTTCATAACAATATAGTGGACTTATATAAATAGTACTACTTGCTATAAAGTATCCTGCCCAGAACATGGTTTCAAGATAAGAAGCGTCACTTAAATGATACTAAACAAGGCAGACAAAACTGTAGATATATATAGATCCATTCAGAGTTGAAAGATTTTGTTACGCTTATACGAGAACTACCCCTTATTATTGTTTCGTTTTAATATTATTTGAGTAGATTCTCATTAAACGATGATATAGGTCCGGACACTAAAACATTTTATACAACATATTTCGCAATATGTATTTCACTTGAAAATTAAACACAAATTAGTTTTACGAATGTAGAAGCAAAAAACGTGTATTGAAACATTCAGAAAAAATAATGCATTTTTATTTATAAAAACCACTATACACATTATTTCTGTAAAAGACTAAAGGCACGAGTAGGAATTTCCAGGAAAAACTGTTGCAAAGTAATTTGAAAATACAAATTAAACTTTTCGGAACGCAATGAAGGATAACTGCTGTTAAATTAAAGACCAAAACACGTTCCCATTACACGAGCGGATTTTTTGTCACGATAATGATATTTTACAAAGGGTTTTAGTAATACTAACATTCCTTTTTCATCTGAGATATGTATTTGTAATGTTTTTCTATCATTGGGTTCTTGAAACCTGAGAACATTTTCCCAGTAGTTTAATAAAGGACGCTAACTAGGTGATTCTGTAGCATAATGAGACGCTTGATATTCCGAGAATAGAAATGACTGAGTCGGGGATGTGAACGTAAATATAGGAAATACGAGACATTTTAAAACAAAACAGTTATATTATGTGAACAAACTAAGTATGACAAACCTTTATGCAACATTGTGATCACCGTAGACCATTTGGAGAGAAACGAAAGGAATCGAAATGTTAATGGAGAACAGAAGCCAAGATATTTGCTAGCACTAAATTATTAATATTAACATTAGTTATTCATTGTGTCGCGTAGTTCGGAAATAACGTTGATTATGTTAACATTTTACTGGCCTTGTACGTTAACAGAAAAACCGGTTTACAGAATGTCAGTTACATGTCTGTTTCACTCAAAAAGTGCATTCTCTCATAAAATATTCATAAATAAAACTATAGGGTATTGGCTGATACCGTGGTATATAAATGGCACTTTGAGAAATACATGTTGGCATACACAAAACGGAGAGAGCTAATGGACCTTATGTGTCTTACTGTACGTACCTATCTTAGGGTTTAGTGGTCACTGTTTACAGACGTTAGTCCTTCCCTTCACTCCATTAAGTTTACAGATCTCCTTGCATGTCCTATAAGAGACATGGTAGGGGTTTACTTGTGCCATTGTGTATACAAAGATGGTAACGCGGCCAGCTAATCGTCAACAGACATTATCACCCTAGATACGCATTTTCAAAGGAACACAAATATTTGGGCTACAAAAAGTCTAACCCAGTACTTAGAGTTAAATGGTCACCGCTAAAGGCAAATTTTGAGTTTAAACAAAAATAATGAATTTTGACACCTATACGACAAAAGGTGCCCAAGGTGCTCAGGGCGGAGCCCAATGAGGAACATATTGAAAAGGACGTCATAGGTTTTCTGAAGTGAAGAAATGGCAGTAAACACGAGGTTCTAAGATAGCTGTAGTGAACAGAATCCATTCAGTTCACTTAAATATAAATAATAAAATACTGTCATCTATGTTTATAGGCTATATAGATTTTTTGTTCGTGTGTCTGTATTTCGTATAGTGTATGTGTATGTTTGTGCTCGTGTGTGTCTCTATGTGTTTTGTAATTGTATTATGTATATATATATATATATATATATATATATATATATATTAATTAAAATATTTTTTTTTTTAAATATTTCTAATTTATTAACTATATTACAAGAAAACATATCACCATATTTATTATATATATATATATATATTTATATATATATATCTGTGTGTGTGTATGTTTCTGTGTTTGTGTGTGTGTTTGTGTGTATGTTTGTGTGTGTGTGTGTGTGTAACATTTGTGTTAAGCTTACAGTTACAACTCTATTAATCTTAAAAAATCCTTATTAAAATAAAACCTCAGCAATAAACTTAAACAATGCATGTAGGACACAAATAAAGAAGACAAAAAGAAGCTAAAGACACACAAAGAGATTCATCCACAAAATAACTCTTTCACAAAGAGAGTTTTTGTTGGAGACTGTTGGAAGCTACTCCCCAGTGTTTACGACGCTGCCATCAACGTCGAAAGAATAAAGGGTATTTCAAGAACGCCGGATCCTTCCATTAAAATAATGGAAATGTTTCTGCGGAATATGAATAAATACAATACAATGTTGGAGGAGCGACAGTGAGCTCGCAACCCGTGCTCACGCTTGGGTCTTTGTTTCCCATCAACCTTTGCGAATATATCTTTAAATTGTGTCACACGCTTTCGTGAATGTCATTTATCGTATTATATTACTCTGAGTATATAACTCACAAATTTTGTTAATTATATTTATAAAGGTTTTTTAACTATTTTGAATACATTTTGTGGCGTTGTATTGTGTTCTTAAAGTAAGTTTTTCGTTTATTTGTTGAACTTTTTTCAAATTTTGTTAATTATATTTATAAAAGTTTTTTAACTATTTTGAATACATTTTGTGGCGTTGTATCGTGTTCTTAAAATAAGTTTTTCGTTTATTTGTTGAACTTTTTTCAAATTTTGTTAATTATATTTATAAAAGTTTTTTTAACTAATTTGAATACATTTTGTGGCGTTGTATTGTGTTCTTAAAGTAAGTTTTTCGTTTATTTGTTGAACTTTTTTCAAATTTTGTTAATTATATTTATAAAAGTTTTATAACTATTTTGAATACATTTTGTGGCGTTGTATTGTGTTCTTAAAGAAATTTTTTCGTTTATTTGTTGAACTTTTCTCAAATTTTGTTAATTATATTTATAAAAGTTTTTTTAACTAATTTGAATACATTTTGTGGCGTTGTATTGTGTTCTTAAAGTAAGTTTTTCGTTTATTTGTTGAACTTTTTTCAAATTTTGTTAATTATATTTATAAAAGTTTTTTAACTATTTTGAATACATTTTGTGGCGTTGTATTGTGTTCCTAAAGTAAGTTTTTCGTTTATTTGTTGAACTTTTTTCAAATTTTGTTAATTATATTTATAAAAGTTTTTTTAACTAATTTGAATACATTTTGTGGCGTTGTATTGTGTTCTTAAAGTAAGTTTTTCGTTTATTTTTTGAACTTTTTTCAAATTTTGTTAATTATATTTATAAAAGTTTTTTTAACTAATTTGAATACATTTTGTGGCGTTGTATCGTGTTCTTAAAATAAGTTTTTCGTTTATTTGTTGAACTTTTTTCAAATTTTGTTAATTATATTTATAAAAGTTTTTTTAACTAATTTGAATACATTTTGTGGCGTTGTATTGTGTTCTTAAAGTAAGTTTTTCGTTTATTTGTTGAACTTTTTTCAAATTTTGTTAATTATATTTATAAAAGTTTTTTAACTATTTTGAATACATTTTGTGGCGTTGTATTGTGTTCTTAAAGAAATTTTTTCGTTTATTTGTTGAACTTTTCTCAAATTTTGTTAATTATATTTATAAAAGTTTTTTAACTATTTTGAATACATTTTGTGGCGTTGTATTGTGTTCTTAAAGTAAGTTTTTCGTTTATTTGTTGAACTTTTTTCAAATTTTGTTAATTATATTTATAAAAGTTTTTTTAACTAATTTGAATACATTTTGTGGCGTTGTATTGTGTTCTTAAAGTAAGTTTTTCGTTTATTTGTTGAACTTTTTTCAAATTTTGTTAATTATATTTATAAAAGTTTTTTAACTATTTTGAATACATTTTGTGGCGTTGTATTGTGTTCTTAAAGAAATTTTTTCGTTTATTTGTTGAACTTTTTTCCCACGAATTTGGATAATTTTAGTGAACTATTGAGTGTGTTTTTGTTTTCCGATAACATTGGAAAACTTTAAATTTACAATAAAAATATAGGAAACAACTCCAATACAACAAAATTAATTTTTAAAAAACTGTTATTACAAGCTACTTATGATTTAACATTTCTGTACATTTCGATGATCATGTCATCATCATCAGAGGGTCTTATTACAAAATTACAATCTAGCAAACAAGAAGTTACAAACTAGACTGACTCTACTCAACTGTGGGTCTAATTTGTAAAAGATTGTATCAGGTACATTAGGTTGTAACTTAGGAGCATTAGTTTTACACTTAGTTAAATTGTATTACCAATTATTTTTTACCATTTTTGTGGTATTGGGGTTATTTCCAATATTTGTATTACAGTGTATATTACAGTATTTTTGATATTGTATTACTTGCAATTTATTATATTTTTAGTGTTTTCAGATATGTTACTTAGAACTTATTCTAACTTATAAAAAACATTTAACGACCCACACAACAAAGTAGTTGATAAAGTTCCAAATAAATGTACACATAACCCTAATTTACAACCTTAGGGTTATATAGCCTTAACAAAAGCTATATATTAAAACAGATCAAATTGTTATACACACATATATAACTATTTTTCAAATAGAACTTTATAACCAAAAACATATGTTTTTGGTTGTAAAAATTAAATGTTTTTGTTTGGTTGTATAAATGATATTGTTTGTCATTGCAATAGCCTACGTAATAAATGTTTTTATTTTATTTTTTTCCAACAAAAATAAAACTTAAGACAAAATATTTTGTTGTGTTTTGTAAAAGAGGTATGTAAAAAACAACAATTATCCAGTAACAATACATAAAATCAAAATATCCAAAACCTAGCAACGGTGAGCGTTGATATATTTCCCTTCGCGAATAGACGCGTATATTTATGCCAACTACTACACTTACGCCTTTCTATTAGTCTAATCATAGTAATAACGAAACTCTGTGTTTCCTTTTGTTGTAACATTCCTTTTACGGATTTTGTAAATATTATTAGAGTGATAATTGTGTTTCCTGGTAATAACTGTCTAAAACTTAACCGACTTGAATTTTAGGTTATTTTATGTGTTTATGTATTTGTGTGTGTGTGTGTGTGTGTGTGTGTGAGTGAGTGTGTGTGTGCGTGTGTGTTTGTGGGTGCATGCGTGAGTGTGTGCGTGCATGTGTGTGTGTGTGTGTTTGTGTGTGTCTGTGTGTGTTTGCGTGTGTGCGTGCGTGTTTGTGCATGAGTGCGCACGCTGTGTGTGTGTGTGTGTGTTTGTGTCTGTGTGTGTGTGTCTGAGCGTCTGTGTGTGTGTGTATGTGTGTGTGTGTGTGTGTGTTTGTGTGTGCGTACTTGTGTGTATTCTTCAAAACTTACTTGGCACTATATGAAGGAACTATAAATCAATACCAGTTGAGAACTTACATTGAGAAAATTAATTTTTTCTATAAACTAACGTGACTCAACAGGGTATAAGGCAGTTGTTTAGGTATTTATTAATATTAAAATAATTATAATTTAGTAAATTATTTTAGTAAATTCGAATCTTCAATTTGCGCATCTTTTGATAATAATACGTTTACATTAATATAATATAGGAGTTTGTAAATTGTATTACGTATTTTCTTTCAGAGACAATATTATTACTGCGGTTATTTATATATTTATATATATATATATATATATATATTCTTGATATTTTACGTTATCTATTGTTTTTCCGTTGCACTGACTTTATGAAGAGTAATATATTACTATTGTAAGTAATGGTGGATAAAATTACTTACAATAGTAATATATTAACTTCATATATATATATATATATATATATATATATATATATATATATATAGAGAGAGAGAGAGAGAGAGAGAGAGAGAGAGAGAGAGAGAGAAAGAGAGAGAGAGAGAGAGAGAGAGAGAAAGACTCTAGATTTCTATAAAGCTGACATCTTCACTCTTAACAGACTTCTAATAAATTGCATGTGTTACTAAAGCTTCCAAGATAACAGTTACTACTCTAAACTGAAATCAAAGAGAAAGGGTTTCAAAACTTTGCCCCAAACTAAATACTTTTTAAATTCCTTCTATTAGTCCACTTATATCTTTTTCAAATTTTCAATCGTTAATAAAATAGTTTTTTTCCGTACTCTCAACTTAAAATTCATGTAGTGGATGACACTTGCTGTTAATACAGTTCAAATTATAATTTGATATATCAATATAAAAAACAGTTTAAGTATTATATGACAGTAATTTTTTTCAGAAAAGAGAAAAGGTATACAATATATGATGTTTTCAAACTGTTTGGCTCAAAATAAGCGATAACATATGGTATCATAAGACGGCTGATGTTTTGTTAGAGGTTATGTGGTAGTACAGCTGTTTTAAGACATAGGCTATGTTACATTATTTATATTATTTGTAATTATTTAATTAAAAGTAACTAGAATAAAGTTTTTTGGGTTGACCCAAGTTCGAATTAATTGAATTTTTTGTGTTTATTTTACTTGTTTTATTTTAAGTTTGAGCACTATCTATAAATATACATGTTCAGTGTTATGCAAGGTAGTCTGTATGTGTTGCAACAATGAAAGCTTACTTGTACAGGAGCCGGCTGCTTACGTAATGTAGTCCTGAAAGCACCGTACGTGGTACCTGTCGGCGGTACCGCGGTACTAATCTGCTCCTACGACTTGGAAGGAGATCCTTTGTACACCGTGAAGTGGTACAAGGTTCGGCAGGAGTTCTTCCGTTACGTTCCTAAAGAGTTGCCCCCTACCAGAGTGTTTCCCCTCCCAGGAGTCAGTGTTAACGTAAGTACAGTCTGAAATAAAAAATAACTATTTTTGTTTTGAAGAAGATTTTTACATAAATTTATTTTAAAGTGATTTTAATTATGTAAAACATCCGTTTAACCTTCATCATAATTTTTTGTTATATTTTATCTAAACTTTCTAGACATAATGTTTTAATAATCTATTATTTACGTTTATTTTTTTACATTTTTTATATTTTAAATCATAAAATCTAATGGACGCACACGCACTCCACAGATACATAACATTCCAAAGAGAGTGCGCATATATATTATGATTTCCTGAGAAGAAATAAAATTCGAATACAAATTCTATGAACGCTATTAGAATTAAACTGTGGTTTTTCTTATCTCACAGATCGCCGCTTCTGGATCTGACAAAGTGGTACTGGAAGATGTAACTACCCAGCTGACAGGGAAGTATCGATGCGAGGTATCGACAGACGCACCCGACTTCGAAACAGATGTTGTATCAGCACAAATGCACGTAATATGTTAGTATAATACATTATCTTTAGTTAGACTACTACTAAACTGCTGTTTTTCGTTATAGTTTCGTTTTTCAAGGTCAGGTAAGGTTAGGCTAGCTTAGTTTAGGTTAGGTTTATTACAGTTAGGTTAGGTTTGATAAAGTTAGGTTAGAGAGGGCTAAATTAGGTTAGGTTAGGTTTGATAAAGCTAGGTTAGGTTTGGTAAAGAGATAGTATTCTACGGTTTCAAAATTTTAGATGTAAGTCAATGCTTATCATTGAATTGTATACATTATTCCGTTCTTAGTGTTTTAAAAAATTAATATTATTAACAGAACTTTTTTCAGTTCTAAAACTGCAATTATTGTAAAAAATACGTTTTTATTACGTAGTATTTTAAAAGTATTGAACTTTATTATTGCTATTAATTCTTTATATGATTAGATATTTTTTAAAAGATTAGAACTCTAATTTGTATATAAATTATCTCAAAATTAAAGTTAATCCTATAATTTAAAAAAAAAATAATCAAAATATTCTTTACTAGGTTTTTATAAAATAAAGCTACTTTTAATAATTCGAGGGAATTCATAACATAATTTAAACTTTAAAAATTAGAAGGGCAGCTAAGTTTTAGGGGAACAGATATGGCCTTTGGGGTCTTTTCGAATTTGGTCGATTAAGTACTGGCCGCGGATAATTTTTTGTGCGATGTTCCGTTCTCAGTGTTTAGTAGTTAATTAATAATAAGTATAGAATTGTTTATTAAAATTTTGTTTTTAAACTTTCCAAATCAAATAATAATACATATTTTAAAATATAATTCTTGTTTTATAAGTACATGAAGCAATCATTTATTACAATTATTTATTTGAATATAATTTTAAAACTTATTATTTATAATATTGTTATTCATTCTTTATACGAGTATGTATTAATAAACCGAATTAGACATTTTATTTTAATTTTAAAATAAATATATAGTCCCCTAATCAAATATTTGTTTATGCTAAAAGAAAACTCATTAAATAGGTCTCCTTAAACTTACATATTTACTAATAGGTAACTTATTCCATTTCAAGGGGATTAAATGAAGTAATTTAAATTCTAATAGGAAATGCAGTTAATTTACAGATACGGCCGTTTTCAAATTCTATAAGATAGGTAGACCTATTGAATGCCGAAAATGAATATGTCAACATTTCTTCTTAAATTTCCTTGCCTATGGGGACGATTAACTAGGTCAATGTGGTTTTATTTACGGGATCTCTGAACATTCAGGAGGATAAAGAAATCAAAAGCATCAACGCAATTTTGGGGGTCCGGGGTATCCTCTGTCGGGCCGCATACTAGTGTCAGTCTGTCCCTGAATGACCAACTAATGCATTCTAATACTTATTACGTCCCCAAAGACGACTCAAATTTCTTCTCCTAATCGCACATTCCATTTATCCTCCATTAATTCGTCCTTGAACCAGGAAATTCGTTCTTTCATATAGCTCTTTGCAAAGTTCCACCTTTTCCATAATGCTCTGGTCAAAGTCCATGCTTCTATAGAACCGGGCATAGATAACACCTGTGAAGTATTACTTTAAAAGTTAAGTTTAAACTATTTTAGGTTATGCACTTTATGCTATTAATCAATGTTTTCGATTTTTCTATTATCAATCACATTTCTCTTCTTCGGTTTTCTATTGCATTTAGTGTTGTTCTAAGACATAGTGTACAATTCTATGTGACGAATGTTTAATCACCCGGTAGACTGCTTAGTGTAATTATTGTTGTTGCGTTTAAAAATTGTTTTAAAAGGTTACAAGTTAAATAAAAGGATCAGGTGCGACTATATATTGCAAATATCACTGGGACAATGATACACGTGTTTACCTATTTAGAAATAACTAGCAATTAATTATATCTTTCAAACTTATTCTATATTTATTTATAAATTATTGTATTCATAATTAGTTATAGTTTCTTTTATTTCACAGCCCCTATTAAGGGCAAGCCGGTGTTGTTCCTTGAAAAGGGCATCTACTCAGAAGGGGACACGATAAACGCCAACTGTACGTCTCCCGAGTCCAGCCCAGCTTTAAATCTGACCTGGCACCTCAACGGACAAAAGGCAAGCGGATCAAAATAGCGGTATAAAAAAGACAAAATTTTGGTTGTTCGGCAGTATGAGCAAGCCTGTATGAGAACACTATACTGATTGTCGACTTTGTTGGATTAGTATTTTAATGTTGTATGTATCATAAGATTAGTGTTAAAAAATTGGGTAAAAAACAAAAAATCATCTAAAAATATATGATTTTTACAGTTGAACACAATTTCAATTATAATAATATCAGTTTATAAAATATTTTTGGACATACTTGTGAAAGAATTGTTTATACTATTTATACTATAAACAAATACATTTACCAAAAAAAACCATGAAAAAGTGTAAGTTTTTGATGTTTTTATAAGAAAACCTTTAGTTCCCGACTAAACAAAAGCTCTAATTAAAAAAAAATTAATATCCCATTATTGTATTACATGTTGCTTATGCTACCTTCTGACCAGACGTTTCCAGGAATTTTTTCCTATACTATTCCTGAACTGGAGCTTCGTACCTTTCCTCAATTCTGACTACATTTATAAAACTAGTTTAGCATTTCTAGTTTCCTGTGTAAGTGATATTATTATAATTTTCCAATTATTGATAATCTATAAAATATTCTATTTAAATCTAAGTGTTTCATGTTAATGTCAGGCCTTCTTCGCGTGTCTTGCCAATTCACAAATGTTATGAAAATTCATTACTTATTTAAATTTAATTTAACTTTAAATTCGAATAAGACATTTTTATAATATCGTATTAAAACGATCTCCGACGATCAACCCTCCCTGTCCGCCCTCCCTCTGTCTGTCTGTCTACCTGTTTCTCTCTCACTCTCTCTCTCTCTCTCTCTCTCTCTCTCTCTTCTCTCTTTCTCAGTCTCTCGGTCTGATTTCTACATCATTTCTTTATTACCTCTAATATATTAAATACTTTTAGTTATTTAAAGTCTCTTTGTTTATTACATTATTAATTTAAACGTATTAGAATATTATGTTATTTACATATTAAATTCTGTTATTTCCTTTAAGATATAATATAGCTATGCTGACTCTGTCTTGCAAGGTCCCGCCAACCTTCGTATCGCAGTCAGGGAACGATTCGGTCACAGTGACTAACATTGGTTTAATGCACGAGCTGGACGCCAGTGACTTCCGCTTCGGAAAGCTAAAACTGTCCTGTGTAGCTGATCTGTACGGTATGTTCTCATCCAAAGCTGAGACGTGGCTACACGAAGACAAGCCCCGGCTCGCATCTGTACTGGGCACGAGAGAGTCTTCAGGTAAACTTACTGTGCTTAAGAACCGCTTCGTACACTTTTTCATTTATTTGTCTAGCTTATTAACTTGGTTAAATAAAAAAATTTAAACATGCAGTATCGCCTTCACAACCCTAGCCTTGACAATCCGAGCCTTGACAATCCTAGCCTGGACAAACCTAGCATGACAATCCTAGCCTTAACAATCCGAGCCTTGACAATCCTAGCCTTGACAAACCTAGCATGACAATCCTAGCCTTGACAATCCTAGCCTTCACAACCCTAGCCTTGACAATCCGAGCCTTGACAATCCTAGCATGACAATCCTAGCCTTGACAATCCTAGCCTTCACAACCCTAGCCTTGACAATCCGAGCCTTGACAAACCTAGCCTTGACAATCCTACCCTTGACAATCCTAGTCTTGACAATCCTAGCCTTGACAATCCTAACCTTGACAATCCTAGCCTTGACAATCCTAGCCTTGACAATCCTAGTCTTGACAATCCTAGCCTTGACAATCCTAGCCTTGACAATCCTACCCTTGAAAATCCTAGGCTTGACAATCCTAGTCTTGACAATCCTAGCCTTGACAATCCTAGCCTTGACAATCCTAGCCTTGACAATCCTAGCCTTGACAATCCTAGCCTTGACAATCCTACCCTTGACAATCCTAGCCTCGACAATCCTAGCCTTGACAAACCGAGGTAGTAATTAACCTAACTACGTCTACGTTTTGGATCTCGGCGTAGACTTGAATCAACGACGTAAAAATACGTTTTCTTTACCCCTTATGATCGTCTCTATATAAGTGAAGTATAGGGCAAAGTTTGAGGGAAAATGTTACTTCTTATTATTAGACTTTATATGTTCGCTTTTTTTTCATTTGATTGTATACTTGGGAATGAAATATCTGAGATACTCCCGGTGTCTCACTATTAACCTTATCTCCGGTATTACTTACTACTAACGACATCCTATAAGTCACGGGCGTTAGCTCTAAGCCAGTTACTTTCAGGAGATAGTTTACTGTCGTTCAGTTACAAATGAAAATTCCATTTTATGGAGATCGGCAAATATTCAGAGTTTTGCAGTTTTATAGAATAGCACTAATTTCAAGACTCAAATGAGATTATAATTTATTTTGTCGTTTGGTGTCTCTAAAACTGATTTTACATGTTATAAAAACATATTTAAAAAAATGTTCATGTGGTAAAGTAATGATTCAAATCATATTTTCACATTATTTATAAACTTCAAATATATTACAATATTATATAATTACTGAAGATTGTCCCCAACAAATGCAACGTTGCTATGAAAACGAACTCGAATGAAAGTAGCATAAATAGTCTTTTATCTTACTTGGTTCATAAAGTAATTTCAATTATTCATATATATATAGATAGATAGATAGATAGATAGATTTAAATATGTGTTTGTGTGTGTGTGTGTTGTGTATATGTATGGTGTAGAGTGTGTTTGTGTGCATTGCATATATGTGTTTGTGTGTGTGTGTGTGTGTGTATCTGTGTGGTGTTGTGGTGCATGCCTCTATGTAGTAAACTCTGTTTTCTTCTACCACTTACAACTCCATTAGTCTTCTAAAGCTCGAAACTTAGTGCACATTAATAAACTCTTGAAGTCACTCGAAACAATACCAAGTAATATTGTTCTATAAGTACATTAAATTGTTATATATATATATATATATATAATATCTACAATTGTTACTAATAATATACTTTCCTAAACATAAATCCTAATGTTTATATCATGAATGTTTCAGGACACCGGCAGAGTGCAGCACATTCAAGCTACTTGTTAGTTCTGGTTACGCTGGTGGAGAAATACTTAACGTCTATAAGGTGAAAACCTGATGTATTGTGTTGAATGCGTTACATTGGCTGTGAGATATTCTAGTTGTGATATAGACGAACAGTTATATTTTACAAAACCAGATTTTATTGAAGCTAAAGATTCTGAATCGCTTGCTAAAGGAATTTTATGATTTGACGAGAAAATCACATCTGAAACGTTTTGTATATTGTCATTAGAGTCGCCCATTGACACAAGCGGTTTAATTAGTCTAGAAAAACAACTTCGGTAGTAGAGCTAAGTAAAAAGTAGAGTGATTGCTGGAAATCAAAGTGCAGTTCGTTCAAAAGGTTTCTCCGCTTCCTAAAAGTGGCAGCTTAGATTAATTGCTTGCGTTACTCAGGGGTTCATCACACGTCGAATGTAACGCGTGCTGCTGCTGTCCGTGTAACGTGCAGTGACTGTGATTAATGTATGGTGTACATAATAATAAGGGCAATCAGGGCTTTTATGAATAATGATTAAGCTACGGAAACACTTTTTGGACTTACTGTACTATACCGGCATGTTGCTATACTGTTTTCTTATCCCATATCTGTATAAACCTATATTTATCTTGAGAAATTCCAATAACATTCGCATATTTTGTTTAAAAATGACTACAATAATTCTAATTTTTTTATTGAGACTTTATTTATAAATGTTTTGCAATTCCTATTAGTTCACATTCTCCTTATGTATATATATATATATATATATATATATATATATAAACTTGTAGTGGATGACACTTGATGTTAATTCATTTTAAAATATTACTTGATCAATTCAATTTAATAATGAATTATTTTAGTTTAATATGGGAGAAAAACATTCCACAAAAGGGGCAAGGTATGCAAGGAAATAGTTATTTCATCTTGTTTGTCTTAAAACAAATTGTAACTTATTTTCATAAAACAGCTGATTTTATGAAATAGGTTATGTGATAGCGCAGCTGTTTTACTATATGGGTTATATTACTTTATTTATAATAATTGTAATCATAATATAAAAGTAAATAAAGTAAAATCTTACTTTGTTGACCTATGTAAGACTTGACTTGAAACGTTTTTGTTTATATTTAATATTAAATTTGCAATTCTTATTATTTCGTTCTACTACTTTATTCAGGTTTTTATTTGCTTCTATTTACTTCTCGTCTTCACTCAAGTCTAATATCTGTTGCCGGAATATTTTTATACCATTTACAATTCTTTTTTATTTTCCCATTCGATTTGTGTCGACTAATCTGGATGTTGCATAAGCATATGCATAACCTTATTAGATCAGATATAAAAATGTTTTACTATCCTAATACAAATAAAACCTAACTGTAGAAATTGTAAAATATAAAATGCAATGATTTTACTGCGAAAAAGACAAATAAATACAAGTTTGTGTAAATAAAACCTAAAAAATAAGGCAATCTGTATTGATTATTTTATTTTATGAAAGGATTGACCCAACAACTATTTTCCTATTACGCAACAATGTGAGTCTTAATACTCTCCTACTTTTGTACTGAAAATATTATTCGCAGGGGGTATTGTCTAATTTTACTCATTTTATAAAAAATGTACCTCTTGATAGTTTCCATTCTATCCTTGGTACTGCTCTTAGTATCAAATGAAAGTGAATATAATATAGTATTGCAATGATACACGATATCTTAATGGCTCTGCTGCCTACCCAAGTATCCTAAACAGATGTTACCAAACGTACTCGATAATAAAGTCAGTTATTGCAAGTTATTAAGGTTATATGGATCCAAAAAGATCACAATGGAAAATAAATACATATTGCTAGGTCGGTTTGGTAATAGTAATTGTAAAAACTTACTACATTTATGGATTGTAATTAAAAAACACAAGGAAAGCAAAATAGACGTTTTAGGTTTGAACGGTATCAAAGGAACAAGAGATAATATATATGTATATATATATATATATATATATATATATATATATATATATATATATACATATATATTTATTTATTTATTTATATATAATCTTATATAATTTATAATTATTTATATTTAATCTATATAATTAATTCATATGTTATGTTTTCACTATAAAAATTACAAAAAAACTAATAACAAAGCAGCTTTATTAGGTATATTTATAGCCCTCACAAATTGTACTATTAGTAATTCAAAGCTATAAACAGCACAAAGTGCAAATTATACCTAATTGTATGTGCATTGTACTGGAAGGAATACAATGGCAAAGCAAATAGGATTCTGAAGCACTGTATGCAGCGCGAAGAGCTTCAGCTACGAGTTGTTAAGATTGAATTTTATATACGTGATAATAAATCGAAACGGTTAGTATTACAAATGCAGTGTATTCTTGTAAAGCGAACACAATCATAAATTGTTGGGAAATAAACAAAAAATACATTGTTAAAAAGCAAACAAAGGCATACATTTTTGTAAATCCCAACTAATTACGCATTGTTGTAAAGCTAACAAAGGTAGGCATTGTTGTAAAGTCAAAAAAATCATAAATTGTGAAACCAACAAAGGCACACATTGTTGTAAAGCCAAGAAAGGCATACATTGTTACAACGCCAACATATAATAAAAATATTTGTGTATAGTACTAAAGGGCTCATTGAAACATTAAATACAATTTGTTGAGTTTATTGAGTTATACTCCATTAACAATTTCCAATATACTTCATTACAATAAATACAGTGCATTTCTTGTTCACGTCGTATTGAAGTTTCACAGAAACACAATTTACAAATTATAATGGTTTGACACATAAATAGAATTTTTTTTAATCGATTTAAAATCTGTATATGTAGAGTGACCACATATTAAATTGATGAAATTGGTAACAAAATTAAAAAGAAGAATAGATTTAAAAAAGCTCATATTTCATATAACGTGATAGGGCATTTAGTCAGATTTAACCAGATAGAAAGTACAGAGCCCAATGAATAAAAAAGACTTACACACACCATAATTTATATTTCCTAATCCAAAGATAGAAAATTGCATTGTGATTTTATGTAGTATTTAATGACGTACAGGAGCTCCGTATCTCCAACCAAGATGTCCTGAAAGGTATCCTTTACTAAGGAAAAGCTCCCGAGAAGGACTAACAATAAAACTGTCGTTATTAAGTTGTTTGTAAACAAATAAAAGAATTTTGTCCAAGTTACAACTTCAAATTATGTAATGTAAAAGTATAATAATGTTTCTTACTTCATAGCGAGTGTTTCGAAAATTAATTGTTCCTTTATAGGGTAAGACGTGAGGACGTCATACAACCTTAACGCTTGATTTTAGGTTTCATTATTTGTGCTTCCTCTAGGAGTAACGACAATGAAAATTGTGAATCATGCTCTAGCTTTTTGTAAGGGGGATTTTGTCATAATAATATAACCGAGGACGGATAAAGGTTTGGTTACACTACCTGGTCCAATCAGAACATTCTCTCGCTACAGAAAAGCGAGTCATTCCGAAGGTTATCATTCCGTAGTTCTGGAAGAGAGGGTGAGCCTGGTCCAGAGTATATACAACTGGTCAGAGATTAGTCTCGTCCCAGGGGACCTTGATGTGTATATGAAATTAGGCAAAAGAGAAGCCGGAGGATACCTAGACTCGCTACATTATTCTTCCTCCCGAAAATACACAATTTAGAAAAGATTCGGAGAGTTTACACTATCATTTGAAACAACTACCACCACGAGACCTTTCCTCAACTCTTGTACCGGAGGACAGTACCCCCATGGGCTGCATACATGATTGCGTAGTATTATTTCTGGCAATTAAGCCCTGAAGCCCGGAATAGCCGCGGTCTTGCTATCCCACTCCTCTCCATCAAGATATTGGACCACTACAGCTCGTCTAAGATCTCAGCCGAGGTTTACCGCGCTTGCCAGGCTTGACGGGATGCCGTACCCCCGTCCCAGGGGCTGGCCGGTGACTAGCCCACCCCTCACATTGAGCCCCTTGATACCATACACACCGGTACCATGGGTCTTGACATCAATTCGCAACTCGCCAGGATAGAGCAGCAGTGTTTCATGGTGGATTCGTGTTATATTGGGTTCGTTCGATATAGATAGTCCACCTCAGTTTATTCAGTTGTGTAGAGACAATAATTGTTGGTTCTTTGTCCACATAGGCCAGCTATAATTATGTCAAAAGACCGATCCCATCATAACTCTTTAATAAACTATGCGGTAATTATTCCGACGTGCGACTACCGCTATTTTCGTGAATGGTCTTTACTTTTCTTATGTATTTTTACGTCCTAGACACGAATCCAACATTATTTTTTGTCGCTTAAAATATATTTAAAAAACATAACCTAAACTAACCTTTATTGACGTACGACTAACGCTATTTTCGTGAATTTGTTTTTACTTTTCTTATGTATTTTCACGTTTCTACATATGTACGTTCCCTACATTTTGATGTATTTTTGTGAAAGTTACTTTATTTCACATTTTAAATGTTAGATTGTAATGACATGTAGGCCTATTGCGTTAACCGAGCTCGCAGTTGCTACAGCGCAATGCACTACGTCTAGATCTGTAGTTTTATACATTACTATATACCTACCTTAAAACATACCTATAAAGTATCCAGTCAGGTTAGATTTGGTAATAATTTTATTCAGAATTACTATCGATATTTATTAAATTATAACCAAATCTGACAAATTATAACCTATCCTGACTTGATACTTCATAGGTATATTTTAATGTAGGTATATAGTAATGTCGAATAAAACTATAACCAAATCTATCCTGACTGATTACTTTGTAGGCCTATGTATATTTCAATATAGGTATATAGTAAAATTGAATATAATTATAACCAAATCTATCCTGACTGGATACTTCGTAGGTAGTCATTCGTAGGTAATTCACGAAAATAGCGGTAGTAGCACGTTGCAATAACGGTAGTAGCACGTTTGAACTTACGTCAATAAAGGTTATGTTTTAAAGTATAATTTAAAAAAACGGCGTCAGCGACAATATTAATGTTGTATTCGTGTTTAGGACGTAAAAATACATAAGAAAAGTAAAAACATTTCACGAAAATAGCGGTAGTCGCACGTCGGAATAATTACCAACTATGCAATATCTGGAAATGATAACAAGAGGGAATGCAATGGGTAAAACCATCCTTCTGTATAAATACTTTAAACCTATTTATTCGCTCTAATAGTTCCACAAATAATTTATCACAAATTTCTTAACCTTTTAACGCTAAAACTGTCCGATTTTCCACTTCTTTGCTAAAAATGAATAAACTTGACATTTCTCGAAGCCATTCGTTGTCTACCAAGAAGTATTTTCTTGTCCTTCGCTCCTCGCTGTTTCCACTAAATCACTGAAAAACAAATAAAAGCCTTGAACGAATCGCAATGTCTTCCCACCTCGGAATTAATCCCATGTTTCTGGAGAACTCGCCTTCACGCTTCGAAGAAGCAATTCTATTTCCTTTTAAATGTAATGGATTTTCTTGTAAAGTAGAATACGTATTGTTGTGAGCTTTAAGATTTATTTTGTATAGCTCTGTTTAAAAGAAGTAATATCAAAGTATTTTTCATTTAACAATCGCTTACATAACCACCGCCCACTAATATCATCAGCAGACGCGTTTCGAACTTGATCTGTACATCGTTCAATGCTGCGAGATACTGACAGGTATGGTTGTTCTAGTTTTGTTGTGTTTCTGTATATCCGTTACTATTTTGATATGTTGATGCTAGTTATACATTGTGTATAATATTGTTTATTGTTATATAATGTGTGACAAATCTCGCCCAATGTGTGACAGCTCTGGCCAAATCTTGAAATCACTCGTTTTTTTATGTAAAACTGGTCTTATTATATCAACCATTAACATTCCTTGCATCATCTTAACCTAAATACGGATATAACTAAAGTGTCCATTGACTCATTAGTTCTTGTCTGGACATTGTCAATTACATATTATAATAGAACTAGCACAGTACAACACAACACTACACTAACGCAAATGATTTGGTTCTCTTCAATCTCTCCCTCCCTCCCTCTCTTTCTCTCTTTAGAGAGGAAAAGAGATGAAGCGAGCGAGAGAGATATTGTATACTGCCTACAGAACCTTTGTATATGGTAAACTGTCTATAGTATAAATAAATGTACTATACTATTGGTATAAAGAGACAGAAATAGAGAGGGAGAGAGAGGGAGACAGTCAGTCAGACAGACAGACAGACATAAAGAGCAAGATGTGAGGGTAAAGCACGCTTACCAAACTCCATTGGACCAGATATTTTAAATGTAAACAAATTTATCAGACGAATATGAGATATTGTACTGTTGAGCTTTGTTACTAATGCTGTTTTCTCATCCTTAATACCTTGAACTAATAAAGTTTTCTTATTTGTAAAAATGTTATGTCAATAACGGAAGTTTCGAAATTCATACGTAAAAAGAGTTTTTAGCTTAATTTTTAGCTCTTATGTCAGGTGTCCGAATGGGAAAGATGGAAAAGAATTAAAGATGAAGGTAATAGTCTCAGAAGAAACAGAAGTGAGGGTAGTTCCTCCCTGCTTACACCCCACCCCTTATATCTTCTCTTTCCTTGTCCTTCTTGTACGTAACGTGTGCAACAAAGATTTATTAGTGCGAGCGTATAATACGCGTGTAATAATACACTTTATTGGAGAAACACAATGTGTCTCACAAATAATAATTTATAAGCTTGTTTTAAAGTTTTTCTACCCTGGATTTCACAAATTTGGATAGTAATTTTTAAAATCAACTATATTTTCTATGTTTTCAGATCGTCCAAATCTAACTGAAATAAACAGATTAACACCACTTCAATCGTTAAAATTATAACAAAACACCTATATTTGCATATAACAAACGCCACAAGATATCGCTGCGCGCCACGACATGTTTAAACTAGGACCACGTGTACTTTTCATTATTAAAAGCCGTAAAACACAACAGACGCATCGATTAGCATTCAGCTCTCGATTACTCCGAGCTAATGTATTTACGGTTCGTGATGCGTTAATGCCGACAGAAAGCGTTGCTTTGTGCTGGGTTGTTATTACAGTCATTGATCAAGAGATTGCCTCAAATTGCAATTATACTGTTAATAGCATGAACATTTGTTTTGCATAATATTAGGCTATCCACTAATGGCAGGACGAAACTCATTCGTTCGATCGTTTATGGTTTTATTAAGTGGAAGTTTTATTATTACTAAATGTAGTATGTTTTGTTTGGTTTTTTAGCGAACAATTAAATTTCAAGTTGGTTGTATTCACCTCGATTTTACTGAATAAATCATAAGTAAATATTTGAAGAGCTGAGTGAAAACTAATAACGTGCTTGATGACGCGTTTCGACGCTTTCTTTTCGTTGACAAAGGGTTGCCTGCTACTTATAGGTACAGTTTAAGCTTCGTCAATCAATCGACGATTATGAATCGCGTTAGGAACTAAGATAGACGGTTTCACTTAGCTTTTCAAATAATAACTTTTAAATTCAATTGGATGCATACTTTTGGGCGGCTCTTATAAGTTATTAACGTCGATATTCATATATATATATATATATATATATATATATATATATATATATATATATATATCAAAACAACTGAGGTTATTCAAATACAGGAATTATTTAATGATTTTATTACAAAAAGAAATTAATGAAAAAATACATTATAAATTTAATACTATATTCAATATCTATAATGTTACAACAATAAGATAAGCTTGAAAATTTGTAATAAATTTAACAACAATGCCATTTCTAATTTAACATATGTTGTATATATTGCATTATTGTATTATTCATTTCTGATGATGTTGGTACAGTTTACCAACTGGAAAGCTTTGGATAAAAATTTATATATGATTCCTGTATTTGAATAACCTCAGTTGTTTTTTTTTTAATCAAGGAAACATAATGTATACACACACACACACACACACACACACACACACACACACACACACATATATATATATATATATATATATATATATATATATATATATATATATATATATATATATAAATATAAAATACGTTTTCTTGTTTAATAATTTAAAAACAACCAATAATATTCTTGTATTTGAATAACCTGTGTTGTTTTTAAAATATATATATATTCCGCCCTTTACCTCATTTAGATTTCTCTAGGAGTAGCAGATATAAAAATGTGTTTCTCCTGGTGTTTATTAAACTCTGCTGTGAAGGATTAAAAGGTTTATGAATGCCTACACCCAAGGTCTCAATCTGAAAGTACAACCTCTAGTTAAAGCTATCCGAAAATTGATGTAAGTCCAACCTTTCTGAACACTTGTATACTAGCACTCTTCTTTTTGAACTTTTCGTATCTGCAGAGCCCTGATTGACATGGAACGTCCTATATATTTCCTGTATTACTAATTCACTGATTGTCCCATTCGTGAACTAATACGAGTCATGAAACTCTCGCAGATAGAATCGAGTATAAAAGATTCCTCGTTCTCACATATTGCCTTCACAAATCGCACAATGCGATGTATCATTTAAAGAAATCGTTCCCCAATATGCTCCTGGTAAATTTGTAACGGATTTAACTTTTTTATTGATTTAATCAAGCGAGAAGCCGAAGCCTGCAGAAGAAAGTGCTTCGCAAATAGGCCGCTGCTGATTACCTCGAGGGAACCGCTGACGTCACAAAAAAGTGACCCTACAACCGCTGATGAGTGACGCAACCCCTCTTAGCTCTCGCCATTCCTTGTCCACGATCAGGCAAATTACGTTTTACAATTCTTTCAAAACGAGTTGGAAGGAAACACTTGTCTAGCAGAATAAAAACCAATAAACAAACACTAATTTTGTATTTCCTGTGCTAAAATATTGTACAAAACCTTAACTTTATAATTACTTTACAAACTAAATTCATAGTATAATGGCTTGTTTTCTAACGTATCGTAAAATTTCTGTAAGTATTTTATTACATCTGAGTTTTTATATATGAAAACTTTTTATTATAGCTATTTCTACTCTAAAATGTCGTAAACATTTATCCTATTATTTGAAAATGTTTAATTTAAGTATTTGTGAAACTTTAGAGAGAGAAGAAGAAAGAGGACGAGAGAGAGATAGACGCTATAGAGACATACAAAAAATACAAACATACGTAAAAAGACGCAAAAGGGTTACATCAAAAGTTTCACTTTAACCAATGACATTAAAATTAAACACGTTTTTCCTATTTATACTCAGTTAAATTATAAAAACAAGTAATTTAAACAAAAAAGGTTGAAAGACAATTTATGGTTAGATCAACAAAGAAATATTTTATTTTAGTTACTTTTTATTAAATTATTACAAATATATAAAAGAAGTACCATAACGTATGTGTTAAAACAGCTGTTGTACCACATAACCTGTAACATAAAATCAACTTTTTTATAAAATCACAGGTTATCACTTATTTTAAGCCAAATGGGGTGGAATAACTATATTTCACACCTTGTCCCATTGCAGGAGGTATTTCTCCTGTATAAAACTTAAATTTGATCATTATTAAATTTAATTAATCAAATTACATTTGAAGAAACTATATTAACATCAAGTGTAATCCACTACAAGTTTATTTGAACTTCAGTGAACGAATACAATTATATTCACGATCGAAAATTGAACATGACATATATATATATATATATATATATATATATATATATATAGGCTAAACCTAATAATTACTTTGCTAATAATTTCTTCCAACGATAGTTTTGTAATGAATAGCCTTATTCCTTAATACAACCTTCTTTTCGTTGCATACATAGATAGCATTGCAACATACACTATGTACACCCTGGAATATATCAGATGGTGGTTTGCTTAAACCATAACCACAACCGTCTCAGTCATGACACGGTTTTGTAGTGGCTGGTGACATGTTAAATCTATTTCTATCTTTTTTCTGTTTTCATGCCATTTTAAAATTTTCTAGACCACAACTTTTTTATTTAGTCCAGATTAAATTACATAAAATTCGTAAAATTTTAAAATGTACGAAACTAAAATTAAATGTTTTCAAATTTAAAGGGGAAAACTTCACCATTAAGAAATGTAGAACTAAAGTTTCTTCCAATTCTCAGAGGGAAAGCTTTCTACAAGTATCTTGAACATAAATTACTCAAAATGCTGTGGGGCGTAAATAGATAGCATTGCAGCTTACTTTACAAGGATGGCATATTTCAGATGTTTTTGGTGAGTTTTGCTTGAACCATGACCATGACGTGTCTTCCAGGACATGGTTTTGTAGAAGCTGGTGACATATTAAACGTATTTCTATATCTTGTCTCTATTTTCATACTGTTTTCTTTTTTTCTAGTTAACAAATATTTTATCTTGTCCAGACTAAATAACAAACAAATAAATTTGTTAGCTATAGATAATTGCTATATTTATTGGTTATAAGAAACTTAGAAAGCATTGAAAACGAAAGTTCTGTACGTTGTACAATAATAACATTTGGAAATGTACGAAAATTAAATGAAAAGTATTCAATTCTAAAGGACAAAACTTCACCATTAAGAAAAGTAAAACTAAATGTGTTCCCAAGTCTCTGAAGAAAAGCTCTCTACAAGTACCTTGAACAGAAATTAACAAAAAACGCCATGGGGTAGTTAATTAATATAATTAAGTTATACGCAATCTATCTGGGGAAACAAAAGTAATTTGGGATTTAGTATTTGTGTGCGTCTGAAAATATTTGCATATTTATTTTAATGAAAAATATTAGTTTTAAATTATTGTTTTTACTTCTTAATTTTTATCTCTTATTCCTTTACATTTACCCCTATCTAGAACCTCATGGATTGATTATTCTTTCCCAAATAAAAATTGGCTGACGGAGAAAAGTTAGATAAAAAAGATTATTAGATCAAAAATATTGTTATAATTGCAAATAAACAAACAAATAATAATGAAGAATACAAAGGCGGATAGATAAAAAGACAGGAGAGAAAAACATGATGAGTAGGAATTACATTTAGGAAACGTTACAAAAATAAGATAGATGAATATTACAGAGGATCTGTGTAATAAAAAGGAGGGTAGAGGAGAGATTAGAAAATATAAATATAAAAATTAACAGGAATAATAAATAGAGTTAAAAGAGTTTGCAGTATATGATTGCAAGCAAAGGTTTCTATAGTTTTATATAATAAAAAAGAATAAAAATAGAATACCTTGTTACAAAATATTTTTTAAAGAATCGTAGTAACGGAAGAAATAGTTAGATCTTGAGGGTGAGGAGTAAGATAGTGAACCAAATATTCGACAAGTAAAACAAAGTTGTGTTATAAAGTAAATTAAGACTAAGACAAATACTGTAAAAGGCGAAAAAGAAGATATGGCACAGTTAATAAATAGAGTAAAAGTGCATAATGTTTAAGAAGAAGGAAGGAAAGAAATTATATGAATTTTATTAAATGATTTCCATTCCTGAAAATATAATTTAATTTTAACAAACATAGGATGTAGGTTTATTGAGACGTAATGGAAAATAAAAACCGCCAGTAAAGTAATTACTTTTAAAGGAAAAAGATTTATTATAAATGTAACTATACTTTGAATGTAATTTAATTTTCTGTATCTCGGAAGCGTTTCTTGGTGGAGCTAGCTTAGAACCGGGGTTGGGATGAACAAGGAATTTCCTATTACGTCACACCAATGCATCACTCCAGTGACATTGTGTTTAGTGCAGCATTACATAGGTGAATAGCTTTGTGTTGAATCAGCGCATGTCGGCTTAAATCTCTTTCACAAGAATCTGGTTAATTGTTTAAATGGTATTTATTTTATTGCAAGGACTGTGCGTGAATGCGTACTCGCGCGCGCGCGCGTGTGTGTGTGTGTGTGTGTGTGTGTGTGAGCAGGTTTTCTATCTACCTGTAGAGAATAGGTTAGTTTTTTAAAATTCATATATTTAACATATATATTTATAATTACTATTGAAAAATAGTATATCAACGTTTTTCTTGTATTTTGTAGCAAACAGATTATTTTGGCAAAAGAAGTATGATCAGCTTAAAAACTCATCAAGAGCATTTCATTATATTGTATTTAAATTGAAATATCCTTAAATATCAATATCCTGTATATTACATTCAATTTCACGATTGGTTACAAGTTTTAGGTTGTGGATCACCTAAAAGTTACAGATAATTACAGATAACACGTTTGAAATATTTTTCAATTTCATCAGCTTCTTTAGGATTTTGTTTTTATTACAATACTTTGCAATATGGCCTAGACGATTTTAATTATAGCACTTTACTGGGTTTTTACTGTCTTTGAAATTCACTAGTGGTTGAACACTTCTGTCTCTGTTTCTAAATTTGGGCGGTTCATTTCTCTTGATGCTGTTATACTTGAACACATAATCACTTTTATGTTTCATTAAATCGTTATAAAACATTTTTTGATTTTGAACACACATATTGTCTAAATCACTGAAGTTACAAGGATTGCTAATAAACGTTAATTTTTGGTTCTTTATTTTAATACCTTGCTTTATAGGTTCGATTATTTCCAATTCCGAGTGTTTGCATCTCAAGAGTTTACAATTTTTGTTTACTCTTTTGACATACATTGACAACAACTCACTGTTACCTTGTGGTCTATTAAACATTCTCCTTTTAAGTTTACTTTTAAAGTATTTGGTACAAAACTTTACAATACATCTTCATGAAATGCATCTAAATAAATTGTACGATCTACTGCATATAGGACTTTATCTAACAGAGGTGAACATGGCCCAAACACAATTCTAATATTTTATTGTCTGATTACTTAGTTTCTATTTTAATTTTTGGAAATTAGATTTTTAAAATTGTTTAAATTAGTTTAATAAATTGTTTAAAATTGGGAAGTATTAAGTTGTACGAGTAAAAATCAAATTATGATTTAAATGTAATATTTTTACTATTTAATATTGTTTTCTAAATTGAATCTTTTGGTAAACATGAACGAGAATTGAATGTCCCCTGTTTTTATTAGAGTGATTAAACAGACAGCCAGTCTGCCTGAGCTAATCGTAAGACGACAATTGTTTAGACAAACAATTAATCCGGCGAGTCTCTCTGAGTATAAAGAATAAAGGTAGTGGATAAAGGTAATTACATTTTCTTTAAAAAGACCTAAATCACAGAACTATCCCTTTTACTAAAAACCCTTGATTTACACGCCCTTTACGAATGTTTATGACAAAGCTAGGTTAATGCACTCTGGTATTATATATATATATATATATATATATATATATATACTGGTTTTAAACGTATCAAAAATATCAAGAATTAAATTTAAAACATACCTTGGCAATCACCTATACATACGTGGCTTTTATGGTAATATAACAATTTACATGAGCTCACTTTAATAACCTATTTAAATTTTGAAAATAATAAATTAAACGTAACAAAGCGACAAATAAAACATTTACCGTTTTTAATACATTTTGAAAATTAAGGTATTATAGGTTAAACACAAAATAAACCGACAGCAAGTTCATGGTGATCCTCCGTGCAGCGTGATTCTGGAAGATAGACGAAACGCTTTTTCTCACGGTAATCTAGCACAAGATTCGAAGTCCCCCCATTTCTATATTCAGAAAAATGCTTTTCATTGGTTCACGTTTTTTTATTAGGTCATTTTTACTAGCTAATCCTAAATCATTTATAGAAACAAAGATTTTTATTAAACGAGGCCGATTTTACTATAACTAAATAAAAAATATTCATGCAACATGCTGGATTATAACCAAAAATAAAAAATCATGTTTTAAAGCATACTTTAGACATACTTTGAATGCACACTTAAAAGGATACTTTTAAAGCTTTTCTCCAAACTGAAACATTTGCAAGCCTAATCTGTAATTGAAGAGTCACTGCAACACTTTAGACTACATTTAATTTTTTTTTAATAGTTAATGAATTATAGGATTCATCCTAACTACACGGGGTAATTCACACAGATATTTTCAGAATAGTTAATACCTAACTAAACAGAAACCTTTTAGAGACATTTTCTTCAATGTTATTGTCATTGTTAATTCGGTTTAAATGAAAATTATTAATGTATTTGCAATAGTAAATGCATAACAAGTAACTAATTTCGATGCTAGTTTCAAATTACATTTTGCACCAAATTCAAATATTTGTATTATGACCTAATAAGGAGTAATATATTGAATTAGAAATAAACTTTAGAAACGTGTATCTACATTGAACGTATCTACATTATTGGAGTTTATGATTTTTAATGTTTGCAATTAAGAGAGAATTTGTCTTTCGTAAGACGGACATAAATACACAAAGAGAAAAAATGTTATTTATCGTTTTAAAACCTAATTCACAAAATTTGGAATTCTATAAAAAAATTGTTTAAATGCTAAAACGTTTTTAGTTTAATTGCTATTTAAATCATTAATGGAATTATATTTATTTTCAAGATTCAAATCCGAATTAGAAAGAGAAATATTAAGTTTAATTTGCCCACCTTTAAGCATAAATAGGCGAAGTGAAGAGGCCCTTAAAGTGACTTCATAGTACCCATAGCACCCACACTAATAGGATTGAATTATTTGCACAGTGGTAAAAACCATATTAAGGTAGAGTTACAAATCCCTTAAGTAATTTAGCAAAGTCCGGTAGGAAATCAAACGCAAGACAACAGAATCAAAAGAAGTCTGGCTCCAATAATTAGCATTTAACATCTACACCATGCTTCGAGTTACTACTTTTGTGAATTAAGATGGCTTAAGCGCCATGAAAATTTTAAAAATAATATGTAATAAAATTCATTCAAAGTGTCAACCTAATTTCACCTAATCATTAAATTAAACCCTTAAACATACATTAAGAGTTCAGTCGTATTGTGCAAGTAGTTATACATGTTACACAGTTGTTATGGCAACCCTGCCCCACTGAAGCTCGTCGTAACGTCTGAGCTTTACTGCGGCTTCCGTTTTCATACAAAAGCTAATAAACGATAAAACGATGATAGGCTTGCAATGTTGCCAAACCTCTCGGCACAGAGACACGTCACTGTTTATGGAACATAAACTTTGCACTTTGCGTGGAAATGAAACAAATTAGTACTTTATTCTCCACTTTAAAATACTAAAATTCTTCTGAATTATTATTTAAAACCCTAAAATATTTTATTTTATCAACAACTTAGGAAAGTTTTGATTTGAACTTAGGGAAATGCAAATATCTTATGTAAATGTACATCAATTACAGATGATGAAGTACATAATGAATAACATTAGGTTCACGTCTTTAGTTTAGAAGGTTTATTGAAACGATAATAGAAGAAATATAGAAAATGAAAATAGGTATAGAAGGAAAAGGAAAATATAAACAGTTAATAAAAGAAAAGACTAAAATACAAATTGTAATTGAAAAAAAAAAAATTTAATATCAAAAGAAAAAATAATGGAAAAAAATTAAAACAATGATAGAAGAAAATATAATAAAGACAAACGGAAAGTAAAAAAGGTATTAGAAGAAGAAAGTAAAATAAAAAGCTAAAACCAAAAATTATTTGTTTATTGTAGAAGTCAAAGGATAATAAAAAAGGTGATAGAGCGAAAATGTAAAATAATAAAGATAATAAAAGAAAAGTTATTATTGAAAAAAATAATTAGGGATAAACAGAAAAGGAAAAAGGTAATAGAGAAAAAGGAATAAAGTTGATTCATTAAAATGAGCTAATATACGATTCTGATAAATTTTATGATATTCACATTTGCTATAAATAAAGAAACACGAAAAAATTCAAAAATTATGTCATACAACTAAAGAACAATTACGATTCCTCTAAAAATTAAACTCTAAATATTAAAGAAAAAAGTTAAAAAAATAATGTAATGTTTGAGGATAATAGACAATATTCGAATATTATTATTATTATTATTATTATTATTATTATTATTATTATTAATATATTATATTATTATTAATATTATATATTATTATTGTTATTATTATATTATTATTATTCGACAATATTCGAGGATGCATAGTTTTCGTTTAGTTGTTTAAAGTCCAGTTGGATCTCGTTAAAAGCCACCTTGTTTCAATAATATTTTGCCTTTTGTTTAGGTCAGACGATCTGTCCTTGCTGCACATGCTTCATAGTAGAGAAGGCTACAGGGTAGACGGGGCGCTTGGGCCCGAGCCAATAGGAAAGCCGGATTTGCTACCCCCACCCCTTTCCAAGATGGCGGCGCCCATAAGCGCGGGAACAACATTTACACCAAGCTAATAGGAAAGCCGGATTTGCTACCCCAACCCCTTTCCAAGATGGCGGCGCCCATAAGCGCGGGAACAACATTTACACCAAGCTAATAGGAAAGCCGGATTTGCTACCCCCAACCCCTTTCCAAGATGACGGCGCCCATAAGCGCGGGAACAAGATGGTGGCGCCCATAAGCGCGGGAACATGAAGGCAGCGCCCATAAGCGCGGGAACAATATGGCGTCTCGCTCTAGTGTGCTAACCTAAGAAATAGTTGTGTATGGGGTGTATGTTGGTTCGACGAGGTCGCCCTAGGGGTAGTTTTAAATAATATATAAAACGATCGGTTAGATCAAATGACCAACGTTTCAAATAGTCAGCCATATGTGTGGGAAGCGGCCCATCACATTGCAGGCGCTCGGTAGGCTTTAAATTGCATCTAACCTAACCTAAGCTATGTTTGTGGGGTGACTTCAGCTACGTTCAGGACCTTCCCAGGGAGGGTTTGTTACGGATTAAGGAGGCTCTGAATGGCCTTGATCCTAGTAGGGCGAGCCTGACTACGTCCAGAGGTAGTTTTTGGAAACTCTAATAGGCGTAACAACCACCCCTAGGACAGCCACGTTCAGGACCCTCCCCGGAGGTAGCTACCGGCGAGGGGTTAACTTGTGGAAAGATTTTATATATATGACGATGTATCAGCGTTCGAATGACTCTAGGTAGTAGGCCCTCCCTAAAATGAAAGGTATACCCCGGGTAATGAGGGCCACAGGTGTAATGCTAAACAATACAGAGGGATGCGATCCTTGACGAGTCAGCGCCCCGCGCTACAGATTAAATTATCTAAAAACATACAGAGGTATTTAGTATGGCCCACCTCTAAAGGTGAAACAGTGCAACAAGGCCTTATCGCTTGAGGGAACACGTTTGACCTACATATTCTGTAAACGTGTGTTAGACATGTACAGACTTGCAGAGATAACGCATAGAACCGCAACGGCAGCCGGTGACCGCTATAGCAAGCTTAAAATCCGCACGGCTGTGTCGTTGTGAATCTAGGCACGTGTCTATGTTTTGATTACTGTATCAATTTACTGTGTACTGTCGTCATACCAAGGCCTACATATATATAATCAGAAATCAGTGTAAATAATCAAATAGCCTCAATGGACATCTCCTATAGCTGTAAATGTATCTAGATATAAAGGTATATATGGAGAAACACTAATAATGAGGCCTATCACAAAACGAGAATAAATATATGTTATAAAACGATGCTAAGCCATCATGCATGCTATTATACATAGGCTTGTTAAGCCAACACACGTGATAGGACGCATAATGTGTTAAACAAATATGCGTGTAGGCCTGCATACATACTATGCTAGGCCGACTTACATGGGCCTACTATGTCGGTAAACCACTGGCCAAAGCCTATATGACCTGAGCTATTTACACCTCGTCTATCAGGTAGAACTTGGCAACCGTATAATACGGGAAGTACTATATGGTATAGCTAACAATGCATAACCTATCACGCTCATGACGGTCAACAAATATTACAATATAATTTAAAAAAAGTTACGCAACCTATATACATACAATGCTAACCAATATAGGCATATATACTATGTTAAACCAGCATGCAATATACTCTAAATAACCATATATATACGCTGTTAAACCAATATGCAGGTTAACCTATATACAGCCCTTATTAGGCAAATATCCCCGTTACCCACATAGGCCTATATAATATGATAAACCGGGATGAATGATAGCTTATATAGTGTGTTAAACAAATATGCATGTAAACCTACATAAATAATATGCTAAGCCTACATACTGTGCTAAACAGATATGCGTGTAAACCTACATAAATACTATGCTAACCAGCATGGATGCTATCCTGCATACGTAATTACCCTATATAGTGGGTTAAATAAATATGCGTGTAAACCAAATAAATACTATGCTAAACCGACATGCATGCTATCATACTATGTTAGGCCTACATAACGTGTTAAACATATATGTGTGTAAGCCTGCATAGATATTATGCTAAGAAGACGTGGGCCTACAAAGTATAACACATTATATTCAGTGCATAGTTTAGCTAATGGTTATCACACACTATCCTACAAGCTGCCCACATAATACCTGATACATAGCTTGGCTAATCATTAACACATAGTATGCCCCAACACATAATATCCGCTGCATAGCCTCGCTAAATAAACATAAACTCCCCAAAATTGGCTTATCAATTATGTACGGTCTAGATATAGTCACACATGTCAGTTCAAAAATCAGCCGGAAAGAAACACTAGTCTGGTATATACTATGTTAAACCAGCATGCAATATACTCTAAATAGCCATATATACGCTGTTAAACAAATATGCGTGTAAACCCACATAAATACTATGCTAAGCCAATATCCATGCTATCATAGATAGGCGTATATACTATGTTAGGCCTACATACTGCGTGAAAACGAATCATCACAACTATAGCTTGGTCTATGATCTTCCTCATCGCTGTCCGTATCAATGCCAGGCGGCCGGGAAGGTAAATCTCCTGGAGACGAGCCCATAGGTAGTAGTAGAGGCGAATAGGATGACGAATAGGCTAGTGAAGAATCTGAAAGCGCAGTGTACGCCTAGAAAAAAGAATCTAAATAAACCAACACTCGATATACTCCGTGATCTAGGCTTCAGATAATTTGAACATGACGCTACCTCGTGTCTAAAATATGCCACAATTTAAACAAATATAATAAACGCTATTGAAAATAGACTACCACTCATTCAATATACTGTGTGATCTAAGGCAGTACATAATTTGAAAAAGGCCTGCCAATAACATATAATATCTCGTATCCAAAATATATATTAAACGCTAATGAAAATAAACTACCATTCAATATATTCTATGATCTAGGCTTCAGATAATTTGAAAATGACGCTACCTCGTGTCTAAAATATGTATTAAACGCTATTGAAAACAGACTACCATTCATTCAATATACTGTGTGATCTAAGCTTTACAAAAATTGAAAAAGACTTGACATTAACATATAATATCTCGTGTCCAAAATACACCACCACTCATTCAATATAGTGTATGATCTAGGCATTACAAAAAAAATGAAGTCTGAAAATATTTCCTCCTATAAATAAACACCCAATGTATCATCTAGACTTAACATATTTTGAAAAAAGAATAGTTACTTACAATGCGAGTGTTTATAGGTTGTTGTGACGTAGACGCCATCTCTCGTGAATGTATGACCTGCAGATTAACGGATCACAATAGTTGATCAAAGTCTCCTTCGGGGTTGATTGTAGAAAGTCTTCAAAACTAAATAAAGGGTTTAAACAGATATCGCACCAGTTATTAGTGTCTCGAATAAATTCGAAGCAGTCCACCTCGGCGTACGTGTAACCGGCTCTTGTGATGTCGAAACTATCTGCCTGACGGAGCACAAAGTAACTCAAACACTCCCGGCAAATATTATTAGACAGACCTGTGTAGTGAAATCTAATAAATATGACAGATGTCTTCTCGTAGGCATACACAGTTACAGTGCCACGGTGGTTCTTCAACCATAACAATACTGAAAATTTTAAATTATTGAAATCTATAGATAAAGATTCAGATGTATCACAAGGCCTTTAGTCTTTAAAAGATTTTATCAACGCTTGCTTTACAGATACAGGTAAGCCCAAACTGTCTATATCATGTCTGTTCTGTGCGCATGCGCAGACCTCAATAGCGCATAGATTAAACAAAGACAGAGGCACTGTAAAATTTATAAAAAATAAACATGCTGAAACGTGTTAATGAATAATATTACTCTGTAATGGCCAAATTCACGGTCTGGCCGACATGTTTGATAACAGTTAAAAATTTACCTATAATAGAGCTCAAATCTTCCACAGTCAACGCCGCAGCGTATCGCTTGGGAAGAAAGACAGCGCGTCTGTCTTCATCATTTACCTGTAAGTCTACAAGTACGGTGTTACCATACTTTACTTCGACAAAACGCGCATTTACAATTTTATAGGCTTTGTCCATCTTTAGCCCGCGTATAGGCATAGAATCTACAGAATTTAAAGCTGAAAATTTTGCCGACACTGATGATGACATTTTTACTACTTACTGGCAAACACACACAGATCACTTGAAACACAGACTATGCAAAAACACTATATCTCCACCTGTATATAATGTTTTATACATAGCTGTGGAAGAGTCCATTTGAGAGGTGAGTGGACGAGTCCAAGCGAGTTGGACTGATCCATAATTACGTCACAGCTACGAATGTTGATTACAGCACGGCGGGTGATACCGTATGTAGAGGTAAACACATCGTATCCGATGAGAAGTTTAAATACAAGTTAACACATAATATAAAATGCATAGCCCTGGTTATCACATAGTAGCCCCGTTGTGTAGCCCTACCAGTGGTTAACACAAAATATCCGATGCCCGGGCTGCCTAGGGTTTAACAAACAGTATCCGATGAGCAGATTGACTATGATTATCACATGAGTAGGTTGATTACAAACTAATACATAATATTTATTGCATAGTCTGGCTAATGGTTATTAAATAGTACCTGTTGCATAGCTAGGCTAATGCGTATCACATAGTATCCGATGAATGGCTTGACTAGGGGTAACACACAGTATTCGATGCACAACCCGACGAAGGGTTAACATATAATATCCATTGCATGGGTTGGGTAATATATATAGTTAGCCTACAATATGTGTTATGTATGTAAACCCACATATTATGCTAAGCCGGTTACCCATACACATGGATCTATGGTAATGCAAGAGTAAGCCTAAGTGTAACCCATACCCTGACAACAGATACCTAGCCTCACCATAGCCTACAGGGCCTGACAACATACCTGGCCTGACCTTAGACGCCGTCTTGACCGACATTGTGTTTGACGTCATTTGCTGCGGTTATGTCCAGAGTGTGCTATTGCGGTCGTAACAATATTACTGTAAAGGTTTTAAACAAGCATTTATTTGTCGAGCTGTGTGTATGATCTACACCTGCAATGAAGCGTAATAACACTGTTTATTGACTTGTAGGCCTATGTACCGTATCATACATATTGGTTTAATACAGAATGTGTGTAGATTTACATGTATTTCGACCTAACACAGTATGTATGCCTATGTAGGTTAACACCCATATATACTTAATACAGGTTCACGTGCATATTGGCTAAACACAATCTGTAGGCTAATGTAGGGTAACATAGATATTGGATTAATACAGAGAGAATGTAGGTGTCCATGCTTATTGGTTTAACACAGTTTGTTGGGTAACACACATAATGGTTTAATACAGGCTGTATACTATTGTGTTAGGTTATTGATTGGTAGTTGTTTCACCACTCCAAACTGGCTTTACCTACGACCTGACTCCTGGGTGGCTATACCTACGACCTAACTCGACGGTGTCTTTACCTAGGGCCTCAAGGTAGCGTTACCTTGGGCCTACCTCCAAGGTAGCTTTACCTTAGTTAGTATGCTGTAATTGATACACTATACCTAGACAATATGTGAGATATTTTGGTAAGCGTTGGTAGCTATCTATATATTGTCTAAGGCCTAAGGCTTTTGCCGGTGCCTTCACTAACCATAGGCCTATTTGAACCAGGTGTCAGTTTGCTGGTTGATTAGCGTAAGTTTTTCAACGTTGATTAGCTGAAACGTTGATCTGGCCGTAGCCTATTTGAGCTTGGTGTAAATGTTGTTCGTTTGAACTTCGCGTATGTTGGTCGGCTAAGTTTAGCGTAATGTTGTATAGTTGAAACGTTAGCCATTTGATCTAGCTCTGTTGTTAGGCCATGTATCGGTTGTCAGGGTTGGGTATCTATTGTCTAGCTATGTAGCCTATGGTCAGGCCAGGTATGTTGTCAGGCCCTGTAGGCTATGGTGAGGCTAGGTATCTGTTGTCAGGGTATGGGTTACACTTAGGCTTACTCTTGCATTACCATAGATAAATGTGTATGGGTAACCGGCTTAGCATAATATGTGGGTTTACATACATAACACATATTGTAGGCTAACTATATATATTACCCAACCCATGCAATGGATATTATATGTTAACCCTTCGTCGGGTTGTGCATCGAATACTGTGTGTTACCCCTAGTCAAGCCATTCATCGGATACTATGTGATACGCATTAGCCTAGCTATGCAACAGGTACTATTTAATAACCATTAGCCAGACTATGCAATAAATATTATGTATTAGTTTGTAATCAACCTACTCATGTGATAATCATAGTCAATCTGCTCATCGGATACTGTTTGTTAAACCCTAGGCAGCCCGGGCATCGGATATTTTGTGTTAACCACTGGTAGGGCTACACAACGGGGCTACTATGTGATAACCAGGGCTATGCATTTTATATTGTGTGTTAACTTGTATTTAAACTTCTCATCGGATACGATGTGTTTACCTCTACATACGGTATCACCCGCCGTGCTGTAATCAACATTCGTAGCTGTGACGTAATTATGGATCAGTCCAACTCGCTTGGACTCGTCCACTCACCTCTCAAATGGACTCTTCCACAGCTATGTATAAAACATTATATACAGGTGGAGATATAGTGTTTTTGCATAGTCTGTGTTTCAAGTGATCTGTGTGTGTTTGCCAGTAAGTAGTAAAAATGTCATCATCAGTGTCGGCAAAATTTTCAGCTTTAAATTCTGTAGATTCTATGCCTATACGCGGGCTAAAGATGGACAAAGCCTATAAAATTGTAAATGCGCGTTTTGTCGAAGCAAAGTATGGTAACACCGTACTTGTAGACTTACAGGTAAATGATGAAGACAGACGCGCTGTCTTTCTTCCCAAGCGATACGCTGCGGCGTTGACTGTGGAAGATTTGAGCTCTATTATAGGTAAATTTTTAACTGTTATCAAACATGTCGGCCAGACCGTGAATTTGGCCATTACAGAGTAATATTATTCATTAACATGTTTCAGCATGTTTATTTTTTATAAATTTTACAGTGCCTCTGTCTTTGTTTAATCTATGCGCTATTGAGGTCTGCGCATGCGCACAGAACAGACATGATATAGACAGTTTGGGCTTACCTGTATCTGTAAAGCAAGCGTTGATAAAATCTTTTAAAGACTAAAGGCCTTGTGATACATCTGAATCTTTATCTATAGATTTCAATAATTTAAAATTTTCAGTATTGTTATGGTTGAAGAACCACCGTGGCACTGTAACTGTGTATGCCTACGAGAAGACATCTGTCATATTTATTAGATTTCACTACACAGGTCTGTCTAATAATATTTGCCGGGAGTGTTTGAGTTACTTTGTGCTCCGTCAGGCAGATAGTTTCGACATCACAAGAGCCGGTTACACGTACGCCGAAGTGGACTGCTTCGAATTTATTCGAGACACTAATAACTGGTGCGATATCTGTTTAAACCCTTTATTTAGTTTTGAAGACTTTCTACAATCAACCCCGAAGGAGACTTTGATCAACTATTGTGATCCGTTAATCTGCAGGTCATACATTCACGAGAGATGGCGTCTACGTCACAACAACCTATAAACACTCGCATTGTAAGTAACTATTCTTTTTTCAAAATATGTTAAGTCTAGATGATACATTGGGTGTTTATTTATAGGAGGAAATATTTTCAGACTTCATTTTTTTTGTAATGCCTAGATCATACACTATATTGAATGAGTGGTGGTGTATTTTGGACACGAGATATTATATGTTAATGTCAAGTCTTTTTCAATTTTTGTAAAGCTTAGATCACACAGTATATTGAATGAATGGTAGTCTGTTTTCAATAGCGTTTAATACATATTTTAGACACGAGGTAGCGTCATTTTCAAATTATCTGAAGCCTAGATCATAGAATATATTGAATGGTAGTTTATTTTCATTAGCGTTTAATATATATTTTGGATACGAGATATTATATGTTATTGGCAGGCCTTTTTCAAATTATGTACTGCCTTAGATCACACAGTATATTGAATGAGTGGTAGTCTATTTTCAATAGCGTTTATTATATTTGTTTAAATTGTGGCATATTTTAGACACGAGGTAGCGTCATGTTCAAATTATCTGAAGCCTAGATCACGGAGTATATCGAGTGTTGGTTTATTTAGATTCTTTTTTCTAGGCGTACACTGCGCTTTCAGATTCTTCACTAGCCTATTCGTCATCCTATTCGCCTCTACTACTACCTATGGGCTCGTCTCCAGGAGATTTACCTTCCCGGCCGCCTGGCATTGATACGGACAGCGATGAGGAAGATCATAGACCAAGCTATAGTTGTGATGATTCGTTTTCACGCAGTATGTAGGCCTAACATAGTATATACGCCTATCTATGATAGCATGGATATTGGCTTAGCATAGTATTTATGTGGGTTTACACGCATATTTGTTTAACAGCGTATATATGGCTATTCAGAGTATATTGCATGCTGGTTTAACATAGTATATACCAGACTAGTGTTTCTTTCCGGCTGATTTTTGAACTGACATGTGTGACTATATCTAGACCGTACATAATTGATAAGCCAATTTTGGGGAGTTTATGTTTATTTAGCGAGGCTATGCAGCGGATATTATGTGTTGGGGCATACTATGTGTTAATGATTAGCCAAGCTATGTATCAGGTATTATGTGGGCAGCTTGTAGGATAGTGTGTGATAACCATTAGCTAAACTATGCACTGAATATAATGTGTTATACTTTGTAGGCCCACGTCTTCTTAGCATAATATCTATGCAGGCTTACACACATATATGTTTAACACGTTATGTAGGCCTAACATAGTATGATAGCATGCATGTCGGTTTAGCATAGTATTTATTTGGTTTACACGCATATTTATTTAACCCACTATATAGGGTAATTACGTATGCAGGATAGCATCCATGCTGGTTAGCATAGTATTTATGTAGGTTTACACGCATATCTGTTTAGCACAGTATGTAGGCTTAGCATATTATTTATGTAGGTTTACATGCATATTTGTTTAACACACTATATAAGCTATCATTCATCCCGGTTTATCATATTATATAGGCCTATGTGGGTAACGGGGATATTTGCCTAATAAGGGCTGTATATAGGTTAACCTGCATATTGGTTTAACAGCGTATATATATGGTTATTTAGAGTATATTGCATGCTGGTTTAACATAGTATATATGCCTATATTGGTTAGCATTGTATGTATATAGGTTGCGTAACTTTTTTTAAATTATATTGTAATATTTGTTGACCGTCATGAGCGTGATAGGTTATGCATTGTTAGCTATACCATATAGTACTTCCCGTATTATACGGTTGCCAAGTTCTACCTGATAGACGAGGTGTAAATAGCTCAGGTCATATAGGCTTTGGCCAGTGGTTTACCGACATAGTAGGCCCATGTAAGTCGGCCTAGCATAGTATGTATGCAGGCCTACACGCATATTTGTTTAACACATTATGCGTCCTATCACGTGTGTTGGCTTAACAAGCCTATGTATAATAGCATGCATGATGGCTTAGCATCGTTTTATAACATATATTTATTCTCGTTTTGTGATAGGCCTCATTATTAGTGTTTCTCCATATATACCTTTATATCTAGATACATTTACAGCTATAGGAGATGTCCATTGAGGCTATTTGATTATTTACACTGATTTCTGATTATATATATGTAGGCCTTGGTATGACGACAGTACACAGTAAATTGATACAGTAATCAAAACATAGACACGTGCCTAGATTCACAACGACACAGCCGTGCGGATTTTAAGCTTGCTATAGCGGTCACCGGCTGCCGTTGCGGTTCTATGCGTTATCTCTGCAAGTCTGTACATGTCTAACACACGTTTACAGAATATGTAGGTCAAACGTGTTCCCTCAAGCGATAAGGCCTTGTTGCACTGTTTCACCTTTAGAGGTGGGCCATACTAAATACCTCTGTATGTTTTTAGATAATTTAATCTGTAGCGCGGGGCGCTGACTCGTCAAGGATCGCATCCCTCTGTATTGTTTAGCATTACACCTGTGGCCCTCATTACCCGGGGTATACCTTTCATTTTAGGGAGGGCCTACTACCTAGAGTCATTCGAACGCTGATACATCGTCATATATATAAAATCTTTCCACAAGTTAACCCCTCGCCGGTAGCTACCTCCGGGGAGGGTCCTGAACGTGGCTGTCCTAGGGGTGGTTGTTACGCCTATTAGAGTTTCCAAAAACTACCTCTGGACGTAGTCAGGCTCGCCCTACTAGGATCAAGGCCATTCAGAGCCTCCTTAATCCGTAACAAACCCTCCCTGGGAAGGTCCTGAACGTAGCTGAAGTCACCCCACAAACATAGCTTAGGTTAGGTTAGATGCAATTTAAAGCCTACCGAGCGCCTGCAATGTGATGGGCCGCTTCCCACACATATGGCTGACTATTTGAAACGTTGGTCATTTGATCTAACCGATCGTTTTATATATTATTTAAAACTACCCCTAGGGCGACCTCGTCGAAAGGGGTTGGGGGTAGCAAATCCGGCTTTCCTATTAGCTTGGTGTAAATGTTGTTCCCGCGCTTATGGGCGCCGCCATCTTGGAAAGGGGTTGGGGTAGCAAATCCGGCTTTCCTATTAGCTTGGTGTAAATGTTGTTCCCGCGCTTATGGGCGCCGCCATCTTGGAAAGGGGTGGGGGTAGCAAATCCGGCTTTCCTATTGGCTCGGGCCCAAGCGCCCCGTCTACCCTGTAGCCTTCTCTACTCTTCATTATATTTAAAATTATCTTTGAATTCAAGTTAATAAAGTTTATTGATAAAATTAGCTGGTTTTTGATAATAGATAAGCAGACCATTTCCAGCTGTGTTACAGACTCTCGATTACACCTGTGTTTTCTAAGCAATAATTATTTTAAAAATTGTACGGTAATGTTTCTTTATAAATTCAAAAGGAATTTTTAATTATATAATAAAACTATTGCAGTTCAAACATTTTGTGATAGTTGAAAGAGAATAAAAATGCAAAACGTAGTGAATAGGTTTAAATTGCAAATGCAAAGTTATAACATTTCAGTAAACCTAATTTAATTTTAAAAATACAATGCCTTTCATATTATTCGTATGCTTTCACCACGAGACGAGAAAAGGATATTACTGCTTAGATTGTTTGAACACTAAAAATAAATAAATAAAACTTTTTATCTACGAAAACATTTTATTCATATTCTGATATACATTTCGATTCCAAACCAACCATCTTTAGAGGAAATTAATACGAGAATAACAGACACGATTACTAACATTTGGCTTGAAGTAGTTTTTTCTGTAGTAATTTCCTCTGAAGATGATTGCTTTAAGATCGAAATGTGCATCAGGATTTATATAAATAGTTTTCGTGGTTATGAAGTTTTAATATTTGATAGTAGAAAAATACAATGCAGTTACTCCAAGTTAATGTCTATGGATTAAAGTAATTTTCTGTGTTGACTAAAAGTAAATAGTTTCTACACTTTACTAAATGGTGACGATAATCGAACAGGCTTTCACCATTCCCTAATATTCCATTACCTTCTTTCTATACGTAATGACTCTAAAAGGTCTCCATCTTGCGCATCTGAGTTACAAGTTACAAGAAATTCTTGTGATCAAACCTTCTGTGATAAAGCCAAGATCTAACACTTATTGCTGAGGATATTCAAGGTTTTGGTACCACATATATGCCAGAAGTACATTTTGTCTACTACTTTCCGCACGTAAAATGTAATGATATTTTTAATTATAAAGTTTGAAAATGAAAAATAAATTTTAAAAGAAGAAAACGAGAAATAAATATAGGCTAGATATAAACATGCTAAAATACATTTTAAAAAGGTCATATAACTTTTTAAAAATATTCCTCAAATTATTTAACAATAATTTAAAAAGATATAGACATAATTTAAAAATTAACTAATTTACACCTTATAAATAGTTAAACATTCACAGAGAAAAGTGTAAATGTCAAACAAAAACCTGTAGGATTAAATTACAGTTAGTAAAGAGCTAAAGAGCCTTACAATAACAATAATAATCTTCTGACCAACAGCTGATGAGTTTCTTTCTCTTAAACATTCAACTATGATCTTACCTGATACTTCCAACCAAAACACTTCAAAAACTAGCACATAACAAAGATTGTTTACGCTGTAATGTAGGACTAAACATCGCTATACGAAAACTATTCTAAGAGTATAAGCTCTTTAGTTCTTTAACTTGAAAGTATCCTTATCGTTTCAATTCATTATTAGATTATCTTCACTTAGATTACGTTTTACATGAACACTAGGATTTTCATCTTGATGAAATTTTCCTTTTAACTCTATTTTCTTTATCCTAACCTAGATTCATTACGTAGTTGCTGTTAAAACCAATATAATTTCTCTCATAATTGCTACAGGTATCGTATGCGTTATACCGTATTTAGACAATTCCATAAAGTACGTAAAATTTTAGGAAATATCGGCGACAGGTACTAAGGCTTCTTGTCACTGCCTAGAACATTGTAGAATGTGCCAGCTTTACCTGCTTGTGGCAGGAACAGTTACGTTGTATTGAAGACGGCCACAGCTAATATCACTACACAAGTCTGCCTAGCGGGATATTGTTGACGTATATCGTAAAACGTGAAGGAGTTTCATGTCTGAGTGCAAGGTCTAGATATTATTGAAAACAGCATCACATTGTAACAAGTCATCGAAATCTCAAGTAGGTCCTTGTTTTCTGTATTTAATTGTGTTTGACAACATCTAAAACCGTCTGGGAACTAAGGTAGCTATTTCGTATTATTGAAGGCACTATATATTATACTGGTAGATTAACCTTATTTATATTTGTACTTTTAATAAGAATAAGAGGGCTTAGGGACACTTTAGATTTTCACTTTATATCTGGGTACGTTAGCGCCAAGACTTCAAATTCTTTCTAAAGAAATATCTGGTAAACGCAAGCATCAGATCCCCCCCCACTATAAACCGCTGGTAAATCTTTTGCTTTCGTCACGAGCTAATTCTTCAGCATACCTGCAAATATTTCCACTATCTGTTTACATTATGTCTTACTTTTTAATATTAGTGTGGTCACCACAGTATTAAAGTGATATTTCTAGTCAACTGCTTGGGTTGCTTGGCGGAGCTGTCTTGTTGAGCCCCTGTTGTGTGCCGTTTCTGAAAAACGCATTTACAGCAGTTTGATTATTGTGTTTGACTTTATGGTAGTTTTATCAAAATTTTGGTTTGGCTAGTTGCTTTATAGGCATCAGTGAGGTCATTTACATTTAAATTTTGTACGTGGTTGCTTGGTGATTTGAGCGTTGTGTGATGTGCTTTGCTGTTGATTGGACAGATTTGTTTTGGCTTGGATTTTGGTGAGGTGTGGATTTTAGATTTTCGACCTTCATGGTGGCTCGTAGACGAAGCACAGGGGTCGATTCCTGCGCGTCGGAAGCGGTGCCGGATCTGTGACTATTGCCGACAGATGCGGATGGGAGGAGCGTTCTGCTCGATCTCTGAGTGACGTAGTTAGTTGGATGATGAAATCATCTAGGGGCTAGTCAACTGTTTTATATTCTTCTGTTATATACTGTATTGTTTTTTATAATAATCCATTTTAATTTGGTTTTATTTAATACATTACTGTTGTTCCTATTTACTGTTCATAAAATTGCCTACACAACGCCGTGTATTGTTTGTTGGAGTATGTAGGCTCCTCCTGTAAATTTACATGTCTCGCCACGGTTATAATTATTATATTCAATACTAACTTTAATTTAACAAATTTGAACATGATATTTAAAAGGTTCTTAGAACTTGAGCTGTTTTACTATTTTCGCACTATTTGACGCTAATGTTTTTGTTACTGTAAAGATATGGCAACTAAATGCTGGGGGCTGCAACTCGAGAAGTGTTTGCTCTTCACGTTCATCAGCTTGCGGCGAAGCTTAATTGAGTTCTTTACGAAATATTAACATGGCATTGTAGTTTAGGAAATCTAAGAAAGCATTTACCTTTTAACCTCGCACTGAAGTCACTGAATATAATATTGTACAAGACGGTTTCGCAGAAGAAATAGTAATGTTGAAAATATTTAAAAAAAAAAAAAAAAAAACAGTATGTTCAACGTAATGCAAACAGGAAATGTAAACTGAAGGTAAAATCTCTGCAATGGACGTTAGATGTGTAATATGATATTCTAACAATATTACATATCCCATTTCAATGTTTACATTATGACTTACTTTTTAATATTCGTGTGGTTACCACAATATTAAAGTGATATTTCTAGTCAACTGTTTTATACTGTTATATTATATACGAGTACTGTATTGTTTTTATTTTGTCTTTTTATAATAATACAATTAACTTGGTTTTATTTAGTACATTACTGTTGTCCCTATTTAATAGTCATCAAATTGCCTACACAACGCCGTGTATTGTTTGTTGGTGTATATAGATTATAATGTACATGTATCTCTACGGTTATAACTAACTTATTCAATAGTTAACTTTAATTTTACAAAATTGGGCATGACAATAAAACATTCTTTGGCCGTAAGCTGTTTTACTATTTCCGAACACTTTGTCGCGAATGTTTGTATTACTGTACGGGTTTGGTATCTAAATGCTGCGGGCTTCTTGCAGCGAAGCTCTGTTCAGTTCTTTATGATATATTTATATGTTATTGTAGTTTGGGAACTCTAGGAAAACATTTACTAGAAATATCGTTCTAACCTCGCACTGAAATCATCGAATATAATATTTTACAAAATGGTTTCGAAGAACAAATATTAAAGATGAAAATATTATTTAAAAAACATACAATATGTACAACGTGATGTGAACAGGAAGTGGGAACTAATGGTAGGATACCTGCAAAGGACGTTAGAAGTGTAATGTGATATGGAAGCAGTAAAACTATCTTTTTATAGGATATATCCTGACATATTATATACTAAATAAATATTAAAGAAATAATATTACTCTAAATTTACTACATATATTCTCCCATATGTAAGGTTTAAAGACTGTGAGTGTTAAAGAATTAAAGGCTGTACAAACACTTAGAGATGGGTAAATGTGGAATAGGAACCGCTTATTGGTTCGACGCCTTGGAGTTAAGTGTTTCTTGAACTGCAGTTTGTCACAAAAAGTGAGACTTACAAATAGCAAACTCACAAAAAGAAAAGGAGATAGCTTCCTAAATCGATTCCTTAAACTGAACCCCGTTATAGAAAATGAAACACATAAGAAACAAAGCTTACAAAGGAAACCCGAACCGCTTCCTGAATCGATTCCTTAAACTGAACCCTGTTATAGACACAGAAACATATAAAAAACAAAGCTTACAGAGGGAAACCGAACCGCTTTCTGAATCGATTCCTTAAACTGAACCCTGTTATAGACACAGAAACATATAAAAAACAAAGCTTACAGAGGGAAACCGAACCGCTTTCTGAATCGATTCCTTAAACTGAACCCTGTTATAGACACAGAAACATATAAAAAACAAAGCTTACAGAGGGAAACCGAACCGCTTTCTGAATCGATTCCTTAAACTGAACCCTGTTATAGAAACAGGAACATATAAAAAATAAAGCTTACAAAGGGAAAACGAACCGCTTACTGAATCAATTCTTTGAACTGGAGTCTGTTACGCAAAGAGAAACATATAAATACTAAGCTTACAGAGGGAAACCGAACAGCTTCCTGAATCGATTCCTTGAACTGGAGTCTGTTACACAAAGAGAAACATATAAATACTAAGCGTACAGAGGGAAACCAAACAGCTTCCTGAATCGATTCCTTGAACTGGAGTCTGTTACGCAAAGAGAAACATATAAATACTAAGCGTACAGAGGGAAACCGAACAGCTTTCTGAATCGATTCCTTGAACTGGAGTCTGTTACACAAAGAGAAACATATAAATACTAAGCGTACAGAGGGAAACCGAACAGCTTTCTGAATCGATTCCTTGAACTGGAGTCTGTTACACAAAGAGAAACATATAAATACTAAGCTTACAAAGGGAAACCGAACAGCTTCCTGAATCGATTCCTTGAACTGGAGTCTGTTACACAAAGAGAAACATATAAATACTAAGCGTACAGAGGGAAACCGAACAGCTTTCTGAATCGATTCCTTGAACTGGAGTCTGTTACACAAAGAGAAACATATAAATACTAAGCTTACAAAGGGAAACCGAACAGCTTCCTGAATCGATTCCTTGAACTGAACCCAGTTACAGAGAGGTAGACATATAAAGAAAATGTTAGACTTCTTTTTACAAAAATATACATAAAAGTACAAACAATGGAAAACGGATCAGTTTACTGAATCGACTCCTTGAACTGAAGTTAGTTACAGAAGATAGACATACAAAGACAAAGCTCACTATACTGATGAACAGTTGTACCGAATCACTGATTCAAACCAATTAACATATTTAGTAAATATTAAAATATAAATAACTTCCTTCAAAAAGGTTTCCTGCCCGTTTAGTAGAAGGTAAAATTGTTGACAGTAGTTCAACCACTCACAGCGTCCTATTGTGCCCGACTTGCCGGCGCCTGCGCAAAGACTTTACTCTAGATTCATTAACCTAAGTGTTGACCTATAATGCACTCCTATAACTCAGTGTCATCGCCCGCTCTATGGAAGGGCCTAATTTACACGGTCAGTAAATCTTCCACTGTATCATTGTGAAACCTCGCACCCTTCATAACGCCCTACGTGAAGTGACTAATGCATTACTGTAACCTTATCTGCTAAATGCGTGAGCAGTATCAAAATGGCCGAAACACTTTAACCCGGCCAACCTGTTAGAGACATGCAAAGATTACTCAGTAAATAATTATTTCAGATAATTCATTTAGCACAAAAATTTTAGATTTTTAGATTGTTAATTTTTAGATTTTGTTTTTTCGCGGAAGAAAATAGTTCTTTTAGAAAAATGATGGTTGGGTTTAAACGTTTTACGGATAAAACAATAGCAAGTGAATACTTCAAGGTAAACGTTTTAGTTCCTAAAAATCAATAAATGGACTGTTAACATTAGCTAAACCTACCTTAGTATTTTATTAACATAATAATAGCTGAACTTATAGTTGTAGATCCAAAAATGTGTGACAATAAGAGTTCTTGATTGAATGTTATATATTAAAGTTTACTCGGATATACAATGTTTTTTGTACATTGTTTGAAATGTGTTGAAAAATAAATTTTGATTGTTGAGTGTTGCTTAGCAACAAAAATTTGGAATGCATTCAATGAAATATCCTAGGATAAGACGAGATATAAAGTTATATTTTATGCTATTTTGCCACTTAAATTTACATGTTGGAAAAAATTTGTATGTGACAAGAAACCTTTCCAGAAATGTACTCAACAATTTCCCAAAGGTTCATGGCGATGGGCTTAGTGGTTTAGTAATGCATAAGGCTCATACATACATTCAAACATTCATTTTTATAGATAAAGAATAAAATACGTTTTTAATTAAAATAAAGTTAAAGCTTGTACTATCCATTTTACAAACACATTTGCTACAAAGTTCAATTCTAATTATATTTTCATTTCAATACAAAACTTGTAACTTCCTAATATAGTTACGTAACACTCTTCTTTGCAGTGATTCTCAAGTTTACTTTCGCTAATTCTACGGAAAGACGATGGGGGAAGGGTTAAACTTATCCGATCGCTTGAACTTCACAGAAGCCTAATTTTTCTGAAAGCTTTCGAGAGATTTGAGGAAACAAAACAATTGGGAAAGACAGCCACAAGGAAGTTAATTGCATCCAAAAGTCTAAACATTCCAACTTAACGATATCTTCAGTTTAATGTTTCCTGTTGGAATTCTAAATAAATTATAATACTGGGAAAACTCTATTTAATGCGCTTAAGATATAAAATGTGTTATTTGAAATATGCTATGATTTTCTATCAGAAAAGAAGCCAGAGAATTTTTATTGGAGATTGTTTGGGCATGACATTTCTAAGAGTCTGGGAGTTACTTCATATCCCTTGGGTAACGCCATATCTTCTTATTTCTTAGTAGAAATACGTTCCATATTTAAAGAATAAGGACTCAATGAAAGTTAAAAGTAAACACTCGTGGTGGTATTTATTTATGTAACTGGATTATAGACAAGTAAGAAACAGCGGTGCCTGGAAACTCAAAATTTTACCTTTCCTTTATAACTCTATGAAGAAGTATTGAGACTACGAGACATTTTTAAGAGTCCCCTAAGAACCTCATTCTCTGTTCCAGAGATTCCTTCTTAGGTACAAGCAATTGCTTGTCCATTTAGGTTCTCTTCATTCAATTCTCAAACATAACCTAAAATATTAATACGTCATATTAACCTAGTTATAGATTTATAACAAACCTAACTATATTCATACAAATAATGTATATTTAAAAAACAATAATGGTAATTCCTACCTAAGTCATTGAAGAAAATTTTGATTTTAGTTTCTTTTTATAAAATAATTACTGTTATTATAAATAACGTAAAATAACTTAATCGTAAAGCAGCTGCATAACATACAACATATAATCAGCAGTTTTATAAATCATATGTTATCTCTCATCTTAAGCCAAATGGGACGAAATAACTATATTGTATAGCTTGATCATTTAATGAAAGGTTTTTATCCAATATAAAACTAAAGTTAATTTATTAAATTTAATTAATGAATAATTATTTTGAAACACTGTATTAACATAAAGTGTCATACACTATTGGTTTAAAAAAATGTATCTGAACTTGAGCGGATGAATAAAACTTTTTCTGTTACCGATTGTAAATTTGTTCTATATATATATATATATATATATATATATATATATATATATAACGAGAGGAATTGAAAAATAATACTAAAATATAAACGTGTAATATATATAAAGATAAATTGGTGACAAGACTCCTACCTGCATTTATAACTTTTTATCAGATCTAATAATTTTTTAGAGTTCTGCACGAATTAAATAGTTATAAAAATATATTTAATTTCATAATTTAGTTATTCCCCCTGAGAATGGCATGTTAGTCGAAATGTACAGAATGGTTTAATCTAGATGCCATTCTAGTTGTTTACTGATATTATAATTTTGTTAATATGTTTATGATCATGATTTGTATTGTGGTATTGGGTGTTAGGTTAATTGTAATTTTGCCAGAGTGTTTATTTAACCTTTTTTTTCACTTTTAGTAGGCCTACTTATAAACAATATATTGTGCTTTTGTTTGTATTTGAAATTCCATCCCAAATTTTTGTTACATTGTGTTAATCACTTAACAGCGTCAGGTGTTTGCAGTTTAGTGAACACAAATAAATAAAAATCCATTTGAGAGGAAAGTGCGTCATTGAGAAAAGCTTGTAATGGTATTAGGCCTATAAAACCATTTCTCTAATTTCCTCCCTCTCTTAACAGTTAATGGGCGGCAATGTATGGCTACTCTTTCTAAATTAAGTCGAAAGCTCTATGTCATTATGCTCAAGTATCGTTCTGACAATAATGAAAAATATTGTAATATATTAAATCCTTCTACAACAGCCTCAATTAAAAATCAATGATTAAACAAATACTGGTTTCAGATAGATTTTGTTTATCCCAGTGTATGTGTTAGTATGTATTGTGCTTGGGTTTACTTAGCAAGTTAAAGATTCTAGTAAATAGGATATTACTTAGAACTTGTCTAAGCCACAAATAGCCGATGCTTGTGTTTCCAATCGACAGTAAAGTTGTAGGGAATGAACACATATTGCTTTAGAACACCGTTACCCTCTATGATACAATAAATACGCAGTGATAGAGGTTAGATGACGTCAGAAAGCCTTTCTCTCGTTGATGTGATCCCATGCCCCGCTTAACCATTTCTTATCCAGCACACATGTCTTCGTAACCTAAATCTGTGGTGTCGTAATCTTTTACGTAACACCTTGGCACTCGTTCGTCACCACTGATTCTTACAATAAATACATATGGGAATACCAAATGAAGTAACGTGAGAACATTGTTCAGTGAAAATCATGTAAACCTAAGATGAACAAAATAAACTAATTAATTTACGGAATATTTCTTCTCTCTCCCTCTCAAATAGTTACTTACCTCTTCCCCCTCTTTCTTCCCTCTCTCCGTCTTCTCGTCTGTCTCTCCTTCTATGGTTTATCTTTTCTCTACCTTCCTGTTATCTTCCTCTCAAAGTTATCTCTTTCTTTTTCTTTATTTGTCTCATATTCCTCTCACCTTACTCTCCTCTCTATATAGTATCTCTATTTCTCTCTTCCTTTTATCTATTTCCCTTATCTCTTTCTGTTCTATTTCACTCACTCCCTTTTTCTCCTCTCTCTTATAACCTGACTATCCTTTCCCTTGCTCTCCTCGATCTTCTTTTTTCTACTATCTTTCCGCTGAAGTTTTTCCTTCCTCCCCTTTTTCTCTTACTTCCTTCACTCTAGTATTTTCTCTTCCCTTTTACTTTCTTTATTTCTCTCCATTCCTCGTCTATTTCACCTTACTCACCCTTTTATTACTGTCAATCTCTCTGTTTCTCCCCTCTCTTACCCCGTTTCTGCTCTCTCTTCCTTTCTTTTCTCTCGCATGGCCGTTTCACTTCTCTCCCTCTCAGTTTTTCCTCTTTAGTTTCATTTCATTCGTCTCACTCACTTTTTCATTTGCCTATCTCTATTTTTTCTCGCTTCTGTCTCTATCTCTCTTGCTCCCTTAGCTAATGGGAAACTATAATCACTTGTGTAACAAACACTAAATCCAAGGTAACTAAATTAAATATAACAAACTGTTTTAATTAGATTCCATTAAACGACTGAAGATTCTTGTAATCAATTTGCAGCAATTTCCCGCCCAAGAATCTTGGAGATAATTTCATTTTAGTTATCTTAATAACAAAGTTTTGTTCTTTGAAGTTTACTTAATCATAAAGTTTACGTCTTCACCTTGAATAAAATAGATAAACTGTAGCTACACATGACATTATTTAAAATATGATGTTTAAGTAATGTTCCAGAACTCAAGAAGGGTCTGCTTGTTACCGCACTATAATTGTAATTTTATTACGCAAAATGTTATACATTATTAAATTGATCTCTGCCGAAACCATGACTTTGTTCAAAGTTGTGTCTTCTTTATATTCCGCATTTCTTCACGATCTGACTATAAATTAGGGTTTTTTATTTATTGAAACTTGTATCTATTACTTTCTTCATTTAGTGCATCATTTTTAAGATAATACTTTCTCCTTCATATTTATTTTTTGGACTTTTTCATCTGTCATCAAATTGTAACACTTTCTTGGGAAAAAATAATGAGGAGAAGAAGAGAAAAAACTATCTCCACATAATAAAATAAAACACAGGAATATTATTATTAAAAACTCAAACATGAATATAACCAGGAAAAAAGACCAATACGTCGTAGAAATAAAACAAATATTAGAAAAAACAAGATGGTTCAAAAAAATGAAAAACAAAATGAATTAAAAACACGGACGAAAAAAATAATTTAAAAGAAAATTGAGAAATAGACAGTGTGAGAAAGCACTGCCGAAAGAAAGAAAATCATGCAAGTACTTTGTATTTTGAAAATTAAATTACATACATTTTTCGTATAAATATACTGTTAGTATATATATATATATATATATATATATATATATATATATATATATATATATATATATATATATACATATATATTTGTACATGTGTGTGTGCGTGTGTGTGTGTGGGTGTGTGTGTGCGTGTGTGTGTGTGTGTGTGTGTGTGTCTGTGTGATTGTCCATATCTGTGTGTAAATATATATATATATATATACATATATATATTGTACTGTTTTCGTGTATTCACTTATTTTCACTATATGTACTTACTTGGTATTTATGCGCGTTAACTTTCAAAGATTGATAGTATCTCCATTATCGAGCACCACTGACCGGAGGTTGTAGAAGACTGCGAGCTGTGTGGAATTTCCGTGGTCACAAAGTGTTGTGTACCGTTATTGTTCTATTTTCGGATTCACTGCACTGAGGGAGTCTTTTAAGTTTGTCTTGGCATATATACATACCTCAAAACAAAAGTTACAAAAATATAATCACAAAGTTAAATTTAGAATGGAAAAGCTTTTTAAATTTGTCAAACTTTCATTGAAGCCATGCACATATTGAGCTTTGTAAATAATGTAAAAGGAATTTTCTATGATGTCCCGCTAATACATCACGCCGAGGACAACGTGCTAATGGAACGTACATCGTCAAATAGCTCTTGAGTGGAATCAGTCCATGTTTTCGTCCTTCCATATACACAAACGTTTATCTCTCTTTAAATTATTTGTAGAGAAAGGGATGCTCTATATTTTAGGAAGGTGAGGGTACTGCCTAAATAAACCCGGAAAGAAGATCACTTTTCCCAAGAAGGTCGCTACATTGTGGAGCGTAGGATTACGCTTTTATTATTCAGCGCCTAATGTTTGAAATCACAGAGGCGTTGCAAAGTTTTTTAGCCATTTTCTTTTTACGACTCCATCGGCCGTTATTGTTGACATACATTAGCTGGAATAGTTCTCATCGCCGGCTTATCCTATAACGTGAATCGTAAAAAGATACGACGCCAATGGCGCTATGAGAAATAAAAACATCAAGAGAATACAAGATATATCAAGAACTTAACAAGATCGGAAGTTTTGGTAATTATATAAAAGTACTTCTCTTTATTAATAAAACGTGTTTTTTAAACAGAAATCAGTGTAATACAGACACAAGTTGTCTTTAACAAACAAGAAAAACTACATACTAATAATTCTAATTTGATAAACTGTATACATTGATTAAAATTTGAAGGTAGAAACAAAGAAAATATAAGCATTAAACAAATTATAAAACAGACGAAAACATAAACTTGCAAAAATACAAATGAAGTTGAAACTATGAATATAGAAAAAATATAAATACAAACGAAACAATGAAAATGTACAAATATAAACGAGTACAGTTTCAGGAGAAATAAAAACAAAAGAACTAGTTTATACACGGCGTAAATACTATTTCCGTTCCTCCTGCATATTGTGTTAGCTTTATTATTATTATATAGTGGATCTTGCTGGTTTTGAAATTTTTCGGAAATGCTTTACTTGTAAGTCAAGCGTAAATTGATTCACAACAATAGCTAAATGTGATTTTAGCCCCTTAAATGTGTTTGTAGCGCACATCTGTGCGTTTGTGTAATCTATATGCTTTTGAAATATAATCTTTAAAAAAACCACTTTTAAAGTCATTAATAAGTTCACATCACCTATGTTTATAGGTCTGTCTCGCTTTCAATATTTATTTTCTCTAATTCTTTTCATATCTTTCCCCTCTTTCTTTAACAACTTTAAAGATTTTGTGTATACCTGAGTGAGATAATTATTGTGCTGTTAATTTGTTTCCGGTTTGGGAAGCCTCAATGCAATACACTTTTATAATTTTCAAACTTGACGTGGATGTTTTTCATTACCCTCTGGGGTCAGGTGTGTTTTTCAACCGTATGATCAAGAAATGTCGGAAAAATAATCAAGTAAAATATCAGTTTTACCATGAGCGGTTTTGTTTTTTACTATTCAGAAAAGTACGAAAGGACTTTGTAGAATCGAAGGCTCGTAGAATAATGAAGTTTGTAAGTAGGATAAATTCAATCACACAATTTGTAATAACATACCATCTGATAATGTTTTCAGGATGAATTATACATAAAGAAATATATTGACAGAAGTACACGTGCTTTTACACAGAGGCTTCTATAGAAGCCCAGCCACGTGTTAATACACTTAGAAACCTTTCTCCCTTTTCAGTAATTCCCAAGTTTAGTTTCGCCAAGTGTAAAGGAAGGATCTGACGTAATTAAGTATAAAACAAAGGCAAATAAACATGTCGGATCGCGTAAAGTCCCGCAGAGGCCTAATCTTTCTGAAAGCATTCGATTCTCTCTCGGAAAACAAGCTCCAAAGCCTGCGTAAGGAAGCTAATTTCATTCAACAGGCGGAACGTAAGCAAACCCACCACTTCAGACTTTTGCATGTTAATACGTGTAACAGCTAATAAATGTTAGAATTTCGTTTGTAAAGGGACGAATTAACTGTGATAGAAATTCTGATAAAATAGGAAGCAGCAACTGTTAGCCTATCTGTAACGTGTAATATCAATTTTAAAACCATGGTTCGTGCGTGAAATATTAAATGTTCTACGTAACTTGATGAATGTCTGACAAGTTACATGAGATGACTGTTTGTCTAAAAGGAATTCAATAACAATATGACATTTAGGTCAAATTGACCGCAAAGTAGAATAGAGAAGACCTTCTGTGTACGACAAGAAGGCTGTGCAAATGGTAAAATAACAAAGTCAGATCATTGAGGCAGTGAACGACAGCCTTATGAAAAATATTTATAAAATAATAATAAAAGTAAGAATTGAAAAAAAATAAAAGTACTCAATTTAAGGAAGGGAATATAAACACTTTTCCATGCAACACTATAATTTTTAAAAACAATGTGTCTATCTTTTAGTATTTGCCTTACGATAAAGTTATAAATCTAAACAATGTGCAAAGCTGAAGGCGTAGAACCGTGATGGATCGGCGCGACAAATATACACGCATTTGTGTAGTATATACAGCCGGCGCAACGATTTGCTCTGTTAATTCTGCATTAAATTTATTTTTAATATTAGGTTATTAACTATAGTTTTTAAATGTAGGAAATGTTTAACCATGTTTGGAAATTCAAAACTAAAAAAGAGGGAAGAAATACATCGAAAAGGAAAGATTAGTGATATTGAAAACTGAGAAGGGGATATGAACTATTACGTAGTGACAAACAAGAGATGAAAAAGAGTGGAAACGTAAAATTTAAATGTAAGGAATCAGATTAAACAAATTACGGTAACATGTAGAAGAATTTATAGAAAGAGAAGGATGCGGAGAATGAGGGGAGAGAATAAGGGTAAGGATGTAATCTATAAGTATATAAGATGAAGTTGAAAAGAAGAAAGGGGTTGAAAACTATTCTCTGTGACTTACATGTTTATTTTGCAAAGTATTATTGTTGTAATAAGGAAGGAGTAGCGGAAGAAGATTAAAAAATAAAATAAGCGAAAATGAAGACGTTGAAATGTGACTAGCGAAACAAATATTAAGAGAAACAACACTCTCTGTGAAAAAGATAAGAATATAAGAAAAATAAATGTATAACGACAAGAAGAAATGTAAATAAAGAAAGAAGAAGATAGGTAGATTATAAATATCTGGAAGTGAGGAGAAAATAGTTATTTTAACAACAAAAAATAGTTTTAAACAACAAAAAAATAGGACGAAAACAAGAATACTATCAAGATAATCAATTTCTATATAGACGTATTTGTAATTGTAACAAAACCCAACTACTAAACTCAGCTATAGGCTAAATATCTTACGAGTAATAACGTATACAGTCCGATTTGACCTGTCTGAGGAATGTATAAGGAATTTCCTATTATCCCCAACAATAAATCTCTCCGGCGACAATCTGCCAGCAGAACGTTACAAAATAGGTAAAAATGACAACGACTTAACTAACTAGAGTTTATTTAATGACTAAATAATGAGCATAGAAGAAAAAGGTAATATATTACAGGTTAAACAGTGCATGAGAAGGTGCAAAAGACGACGAGGTGTATCGATTCTGTAGTTTAAAGTGAATAGTTTATCCATCATCTATTTTGTATTCACTTTAAACTTCTCTTCAGTTGAGATTTTCCAAGCACTTAATTCACCATTGTTATAAAACGTTTTAACTGATGCATTTATAAGTATTTGTAAAGTTGTTAACAATTGAATAATTATTCCGTGTATTTATTTGTGTTCTAAGTGAAACAAAAGGAAATAAATTTGATTTGATCACGCTTTGTTCTTATTATGTACGAGAAGTTTGACGGGAGTGTAAACATAAGCAAAATCATTGTTTTCGGCAAATAGCTTGAGAATATTTGACGTAGTATAGATTGTGACGTCACAGTTATGTACCACTTTTAAAGATGTTAAAATTGCTAATGAAACGCTCATTGTTAAAATATTTGTTCACTCTAATTTGCTATTGATGTGTATATTTGTTTATGCTTTGGAGAAATTGAACCGAGGCTGGTGTCAAGGAAGGGTTACTCTAGAAAATCTGTGGTCGCAAAGTTGAGTATCCAATCGGAGATTAAACAAAACAAATGTAGATCAAAAAAGGTCATACTGAACACAGATATAGATAACACACAGAGTACTGTTGGATGATGTATTCACGCTGACCCACAAAGTTCCGCGCTTGAAAATATTTTTTAAAAATAGTTTCTAAACATACCGTCAGCTTGTATACCTTGGTGATGGGTTCTTAGGTACATCAAAGTTTACTTGCGTGCATAGTTCCAATACATAACACTTACAAACTGTACGAACTATCGAAACCGTTTTGTACCCCGTCGATAGAAACATTTTATTTTAGTTGCTTTTTGTTAAGTACTTAAAATTAATATAAATAAAATAAAACAACTGATGAGTTATACAGGCGTTCTACCACACAACCTATAGTATAAAATCAGCTGCCGTATGAGATCGTATGCTATCACTTTATTAAAGCCAAATGGGACGAATAACCTGTATACATTCCCCTTTAGTGAAAAGCTTCTTCTCTCATTTTACACTAAATTTAATTAAATTTATTTTATAACATTGAAACAAACTGTATTACCATAAAGTGTCATCAACCACAAGTTTAGAAAAATGTGTTTCAACTTGAGTGGACGAAGAAAACGTATTTTATTAACGATTGGAAATGGGAAAAAGATTTGTACGAGAAGAGTGAAAAATAATGGAAGGAACGGAAAAAAACCACGAATCAAGTTTTATATATTTATTGTTTTAACTTCGCTGTAAAACGTTAATGTTTTACTGTTGTATATACATAGCCACGTGAATTCGAGAAGCAATGCGTGTAACAGCTTCGTATACCTTGGAAGATGGAAGCGCTGCGCAGTAGTCATCAATGAGTAACGCCCTAATATTTGAAATTAATTGGTGACGAGGAAATGAAATATTTTAGAAAAAACCTCTGTGAAAGAAAAGTAATATAATTATTACTCTTGTAATTAATTTACCGTTGAATAGAGTCCAATTAGAAGAAATTCCATTTACTCAAGCTTTAGAAATGGAAACCAAAATAAAAGGACTTTTCATTTAATGAAACAAAAACATAACTCGCTACCAGTTTTCAAAGAATCCCAATAATGTTTTTATATAAATATATTTATCTAATTGCATATTTTTGTGTTCCCTAGTCCACCCAACATATACCTTTACAGATGCTTTAGCAGATGCGTCTAGATTGATTATTATGTTGACCTTAGTATGGATGATGCAACCTGTCTTGTGGCTTTCTCTGCTATCTCAGCTGGCCCGGGTAATCTTTCAGTTATCCACACGTATTTGTTTCCTTAATATCATGTATTTTAATCCGCCTTTAAGTACATATCTTTCTCATCCGAATCACAATTTTAATTGTCTATCTAACAAAAATTTGCAAAGTTAGTAGCAATATAACAAGAACGATAGCAAAACAAACAAATCTGTTTTGGTGGAGTAACAATAAAACATTTGTAATGTTTGATATCTTTCATCATGTATGTTTATTTATTTCTCAAATATTCGATAAAAATTAAAAAGGATTTTAGTAGGGTGAGAAAGTTAAACCAATTAAAGGGAGGATATTAAGTTACTAATTAGGACAAAAGCTGCGAGCGTTAAGGCACACTAGACCAGCTCAGGTTGTAGAGCATTCCGGTTACATCTTACACGCTATAAAAACTTAACTTATGCGCCTTAATGATGATGTATCGATATAACGGACGAAACATTTCCATTAAAGGAAATATTTTTGATGTATTTGAAAGATACCAATAAACGACGTATAAATAAAGAGTTGAAGTTAACAAAAATGTAGTTTCATGCGAAACCAAAGTAACTAAGTAGTTTGAATTAGACATAAAATGAAATATTAGTATTTTTATTTAAAATTGTCTTAAATAAAACTGGCTTCGTAATATTTTGAATAGGGCTTATCTTTTAAAGTTGAAATTTCACCTCGTCTAAAAACATTGTAGCAGAAGTAATGTTACAAAAAGGACAGGTTTATGCAATTTTAACTTAAAAAAAACTGTTTAACTTCCATTTCAGATAAGTAGTGCTTTAAACAAAATTTGTGAAAGTATTAGGTTCATAAAACTGTAAGTCAAAGTTACTCTCATCCCTTTATAGTTAACGAGATGTAAATATTTAGTTCCAGGCGGAAGGTTATACTGCGTTTTATTGCAACGTTTATGTAAGTAGGCGGATTTAAAATTTATTAGGAAAAATTGTATGAAGAAAGATCGCTATTGTAATTTTTTTCAGATAGGTAAAATATCATATTTTAATTCAAAGAAGAAGTCCTTAGTAATACATAGGCACATAATATACATACACTTAATAATTACCAGTTCTTACCAAATGACGGGTAATAATCAAGTATCAAAATACCGAAGGAGGCTACCACGACCCCTAAATGTACATCAAATATTAAAATATAGAGGAAATAAATTAATTTTATTTTAGTAATTGGGTTTTTATCCGATTTCTTCTATTAGTTCACAATCTTCTTATACATATCTTGTTTAAATTTGCAATCTTAATTAAAATACTTTTTATGAGCGTTACCTGTTTCGTGAAATCGGAAATTAACACTCATTTTAAACCAAATGGTACGTAGTATTTATGTTGCATACCTTGCCCCTTTAGCGAAAGTAAGCTCTCTCATATAGAAATAAAGTAAATAATTAAATTTATTATTGAATTAATATTTACCAATTGTATTTACATCAATTGCCAATGAAATGTACATCAATAATAGATATATATTTAACATGGAAAAGTAAATAAACCCATTTACTGATCTATAATTAGTACTCGTTAAATAAATTTTATCAGTTGTATTACTTCAACCCAATTTATCTTATTTAATAAATAAGCTTTATAATTGTATTATATTTACAAAGCAGATCTGGAGCAGAGAATTAGCGATTCTATTACCTGACGAGGACGTGAGGAGTTAGACATTGAGTTACAGCCCCATAAAAGTGACTCTATCTGTATTGTAACCACAGTTCCCATATCATGGCAACTTCACCCAATACGGTTTCAAGGCCAACGAATTCTAGATCCAGACACTCCAGAATTATTTGTAGGGCCAATATCCCGAGGGAACACATCAGCGGTCGGAACTTAGAGGTAGGTTTAGTTTTGACAGCGTCAATATTTGAAAGATATTGAAAACATTTTTTGTCGCCTGAAACATTGTTCATACTTAACAAGTTTAATTCCGTTATGAGTATGTTTAAATTAATTGGTATTTTATTTTGATGGATGTAGTTTCAAGAAGTTTTTATTACAAACGTATTTATAACATTTATTGTATTTGTCGTCACATAATAAGGTTGTTTTAATTTTCATGGATTATTTATTATTAAAAACTAAGCTAACCTTACTATAGCGTAGGCTGTTATTTCTGAATTTTAGAGAACAGAAGTGTACATGGCTAGTATATTTGAACGAAGCTCCCTTTTCACTATAGCTTACTTATTTACCCATAAGGTAAACTTATTTCGGTTTATTACAAAGGGCAAAGTATTTACAATACGTTGTCTAGTTGATACTCTTCAGATTTACATTCTGACAATTCCCGACGTCTGTCAGGAAATATATGAAACTGCAGCGCTATTGTTAATGGCACCTGTCATTCATAATGTATTCAGGAACATTAATTAATTCACTACATCTATCTATCTACATAAACGAATATACAAGTGGGTACTAAAACATAATGTAGGACTAAACGTGTCCGCGTCGAAGCATCTCGAGGGTCATGCATTTTTTACATTAATTAATTATCTGTTTTAAACTTATTTACGATTTAATTAAAAAACAAGTAACACAAACAAACAGTTTTTAAAGTCAATTCCTACTTAAGTCTATAAAAACAAATTTTATTTCTGTTACGTTTTATTAAATAATTAGGTGCTCTACCACATAACCTATAACATAAAATCAGCTGTTTTATAAAACCATATGTTATCACCTAATTCGAGCCAAATGGAGCGAAATACCTATGTGCAGACCTTTCCCCTTTTGTGAAATGGTTTCTCCCATATAACAATTAAATTAATTAAATAAATATTTACCTAAAAATTGTATTTCGAAAATCATTTATTAAAATCAAGAGTGACCCACTACAAGTTTACAAAATATATTTGACTGAAGTGGATGAATAAAAAGTATCTTATTAACGATTGAAGATTTGAACAAGATATATATAGCGAGAGTGTGAGCTAATAGATGGAGTTGAAAAGGTTGTCGTTTAAGGTTTACTTATTTGTTAGATTTAGAAAGGGAAATTATTTTGCAAACCGTTAGAATAAGGTTCACCAACATATGTTTTTGGAAGTGGCTTTACATTTTCTTAACACACTACTTTTCATAAACTTCCCATCACGACAATAGAATCATACGAACAGTGGTGCATACTAAATTAACATATTTGTATTTCTGTCACTGTTAGCACTGGTATTTTTCAGTGTAAAGCATTTTTTGTAGAGGCTTGAAAGTCACCTCCAGTAATTAGGGGAAGAAGACAGGGATTGAGCCGGAAATGTTTCTTTAGCAAAACAGATAAGCGGAAACGTTGTTACTTACCGAAACAATTTGATTTCGGTGATACAGATGTTTTTACTAAAGTGTATACAATACAATTGGAATTGGCTTGACCTTTTCTTAAAACATATTTTTTTTCATGCCAATACTATAGCAAAAATTTCCCATCACGACAATAGAAAAATAGAAACAGTGGTGCCAACTAAAATAATATACTTTTATCTCTATCACCGTCAGAAATAGTATTTTTCAGTGTAAAGCATTTCTTTGCAGGGGCTTGAGAATCCTGTACGGTAATTAGGGGGAGAGGGAGACAGGGAGTGAGGCAGGATTTGTTTCTACAGCAACGAGCTAGCCGGAAACGGTTGTTATATACCGTAACAATTTTTTTTTCGCTGAGACAGACACTTTTAGTAAAGTATGTACAATGTGTAGATCGTTAATAAGTAAATAAAATGAAATCAGATGATTTGCTCATAAAAAAGATTAATTGTAGCAGCGCACACTGAAAAGAAGAAATATACTTACAGAAGCTTTATTGTTATTGTTAAATATATATATATATATATATATATATATATATATTCCTGAGCCAGCTTTATGAAAAATGGTCTCTACATAAGGGAAACAATTCACTTATATTTAGTTTTTACTCCTTCAAATGAATACAATTGGCATTACTATTTTTAGAGCTATTCATAACCGTACGAATTTAATGACAACCTTACTTAGAAAATTAAATCCCATATCAATTTATTATCTTTTTAAGTTATACATATGATGTACTTTCTGATATAATGTAATACGTTCGCGCCAAAGTTAACAGAAGGTACTATTTTGTCGACTGTCTTCCAACAAATGCAAGCAGCTCTATTTACTATTGCTAGGGTCTCTAAACTTAGAACCGTATCTTGATTACGTAGGTCGAAAGAGAAACATGCAGAACAGATCACGGAACGGCGATTTATCGGAAGTTAGTTTATATCTTCATAATATACATTTAGGATAAATGCAAGTAAAATATGTTAAACACTTGCAATATTACGAAAAGAAACTTTAAAAAATTTACTGTTAAATAATCAGTAGGAAAACACATAAAAAGACACAACGTGATGTGTAGAATGATGAATTCCTTCCCAACCAAGCGCGTCGTTGCAATGTATCAGCTGTTCCTCAGCATTAGTTAAATATAGCTCTCTGCAAGACTATTGTAGGCTAAACGCTATCGACGTCATCACTTGTCAAATCGTCAATTTATGATGCGCCTTACTGGGACTATTATTAGTTCGTTTATAATGAAAATATTCGCTCTATCATCTACGTGGGGGATATTACGTGGTGGATATTTAATTATACAATATTTAATTTTTGTTTTGTTGGCAACAGCAACAGTAGTTTTAACACGTTAGTTTTTGTTTAAATTGATAAGTTTTTTTAAAGATTTGTATCACAATAAATAAGTGTTTAAAGGAAGAAAGTGTACATATAGTACATTGTCGAAAGTGCCATAGGTACAATTATAATATATTCAAGTACATACCTAATATGTATGATGTCTACATTTGCATATGTTATAATATATTATTTAGCGAATACTGTGTGTAAATATTTTAAGTATAATATTTGAACCAACACAATGTACATTACCATTGTCAATAATGACAAAAAAATATCCCTGCCTTGTTCTAAACGATTGTCATATTATTCGATCTATGTATATATAAACTACTACGTCAAGGCTATCCTAGAATCAATTTCAAATGAGAATTTCGGTTACTCATTTTCTTGTTATATATATGAATTTTATGTAGTATGTACACAGTGATTATTGTTCAGTCTTTTGAAGAATAGAGTTGTGAATACAATATGAAATAATACGTTTCTCAATATATATTTTTATTGTACTTTTTAAAACATAATTAACAGTTTTTTGTATTTTAAAAAGTATTTCTTTACAAGTGGTAATTTTATATAGGACTTATTAAATTTGAAATCATTAGAAACTGTAAAATAACTTTGAAGGCTCAACTTGTTACCAACAGAGGAATATTTGGTTAAATTTTCCCAACTTAACTAAATTTCTTACAATTAACAACGCAAACAAGTAAAGAGACGCGCAAAGTTACGTCATGAGGACACAGTGAACGGAAACGAATTAATTTGCACAGATGTAAAAACTCATTAAAAATAGAGTTACAAATGCGCAAAGTAGTTTACCAAGGTCCGCAGGGATATCAAACAAGACAACAGAACCCAAAGAAGCCTAGCTCCAATGCTTAGGTATGCCTTTAACATGTACGCCATGCTTTGAATTACTTACGACATATCTGATATGTAACGTATTAAATATTATAATTGTTTCATAAGTGTCAATAAATTAAATCCAGAAACATACAGGATGAAACATACAGTTCTGTCGCATTGTGCAAGCAGTTATATATGTTATATGGTTGTTATGGCAACCCTGCCCCACTGAAACACGTCGTAACTTCAGAGCTTTACTGCGACTTCCGTTTACGTACAAAAGCTAATGAACGCTAAAGCGATGATAGACTTGCAATGTTGCCAAACTTCTCGGCACAAAGACGCGATACCGTTTACGAGTTGCACCTCACTCTGTCAGCGGCAAACCGTAAACTTTGCACTTTATTGCTACTTTGAACCCCAAAATAATTTTTTATGCATGGAGGCGGACACATAGTCATGTACCTTTAATCTCAGTCAGTTTTTACTATAACGACATAAACATATTATACCAACGTTTGTTTTACAATTAAATATATATAAATATGGCACAAAAATGAAGGGGAAAAGGTATAAACATAGATAAAGTTATTAGAATTAATAAAACTATTGAAACTATAAAAGCTAAGAAAATGTATAATAACAAAACCACACATATATTATATGTTCAAACAAAACACCTTTTCAATACAGCCAACTTATTTCACTAATTATTTAACTTATTTCCGTTTAGTATTAAGAGCAAAGTTTCTACAATATGTGGAACGGCATGACTGACATACGTTCTGAACAGCGTCGACGTCCGTCAGGAAATATATCAAACTGCAGCGCTATTGTTAATGTCATCCATCAATCATAATGGATTTAGGAACGTTTATTAATTCACGACATACATTGCCGACATTTTAAATGATGGATTGTTAAATGATAAACAGATGACATAAATCGTTTTTAAAGCTGTAATAGTAAACAAATATACAAATCGATACAAAAACATTATGTAAATCTAAATGTGTTTAATATAGCTGAAGAATCTAGAGAGCTATGCATTTTTTATTGATAATAATCTGTTTTAAACAAATTTTACTTTTTAACTAGGAAACAATGTTGTTTAAAGTTTATTTATTTATTTTTACGTTAGATTCAGTAAGGCAAAACAATTTTGAAGCACAATCGATAATGTTACCACCAGATGTTTTTGGAATGAACTTAAACTTTTATACTGTTGAATGCAAATATCAAAGTATTGTTTTAAAATAGGACTTACTTTAAAACTATAAAATAATTTTTTAAAATAAAATTAGTTATTTACGCCACTTAAATATTAAAAGCTGCAAAGGGACTCATTGCGATAAGGACGAACCTGATGGGTTTCACATTTAACTGTTTGGTTTTAGATTTTTTTGTATCTTGATTTACAAATTATTCGAGAAAGTGAGTGATTGTTGGATATATCCGCTAAAACATTGTTCCACTTTAGGAAAGGACTCTAACCACATGAGACGCAATGGTTGTCCATTCACCCTGAATAATATGGAGGTTTAACGTCCCCAAGTAACACTAATCACCGACAATATTAACCACAAATTCCAAAGCCTTAACATCAATACAATTCGAGGCTACGATGACCTGAGCAAAACAGTTAAAATTGGACGGAAGCAGGTAACTAATTTACCAAAAAATTATTTTTAAGTACTTTTTTATCAGCATTCCGAAAATGATAGCCTTGGAAATGAAATATACACCTCGTGTTGTTTTATAGTGATATAAATTAAATTGATTAGGACAACTTGGTTTAGATTTATTGTGTTTAGATATCGATTCATCTAATAACAATCATAACAGGAATCTGTCGTTATGCATTTTATTAATTTTTACCCCTAAACTTAAACTGTTAACAAAACTCGTGTCCTGAAGTTTTTATTTTACTTTCAAAAAGACTATGAATTACATTGTTTCATCTTAGTGTGTTTTTCTTTTTACTTTCATCAATTTATTTACTGACTTGATGGTTCTAAAAAACCCTTGTGAAATCCGCTATCATCGTCATGTTGGCTAGGACTATCATAGTCATTAGTTTGTTACTACCAGCAGGAAATAAAGGAAACATGAAGTAACATTAGAGTTCTAGAGTTTATTACAACTTACTCATCAATCAACTTTAAAAATATGAATGGAATGCAAAGAATCATAGAGCTCTTGTTGTCAAGTAATTCAATATAATTTTGGCAACTAAGATGTTCGGATACTTTGAAGGTCCATTGTTACTAAAATCAAAATTAAAGACAAACTGATTGACGGTTAATGTAAATTTCAAAGTAATATTTAGCAGATTATGTTCGTAAATATGGCATTTGTAATGTAAATAGCGCTATATAATTTCAGTCCTTACTGCCTTTTCTACTTTGGGTTTATGTATTTGAAACAGACTTGCGAATTTCTGTCATCAGAGAAATATTCTAGTACGATCAGGTTCAGTAGCCTCTTCCTTCTAGCACAGCGTTTATGTTCTTCCAATTTCTCACGAAACTAGGTCACTGACACTAATATAAATCGCTAGATTAAATAAATGACAAATAAATTTGGCGATCTATAAAATGTAAATATTATATTATTATTTAAATAGTGGAGCTGATAAAATCTAACTCACCTAGCGGTAGGGTAATTCAACAACGCATTTGCCGCTCAACCTAAATGTTCCTTATCTGCGACTCTACATGTCAGCTGCTATCGGTTATATTGTAGAAAAATCATATGTTTCCCGTTTAAAGTTCAAGGTCAACGTACTTTAGATAAACTGTCTTTAAAAGACACCTGTAATGGTATTAGATCCATAAAACCGATTTACTAAAACCCTCTTATTACTCACGGTTAATAGGCTGTAAATATTTCGACATACGTTTAACAGAAAACTATTTCCTTAAAATAATGATATCAATAGGTGTGAACGCCCTTATGGTAAACCTTTAGGCCATGATCGTGATATATCAGATTTATGTTCAAAGTCGAAATTACAAACAGATTAATTGTTGCAGTGATCGCTCAGAGGAAACTAATTTAGTTGCCATAGCAACGAGCTTTATTGGTTGTTATGTTCACGTGAAGAAGCTTTGTGAAGGAGTATTGCGTAATTGTCTCACGTCTTAGAACTAATGAAATATGCATCACTTATTTCGTAGCTTCTATTACTCAGATTTATATTCAAAGTCGAAATTCTTATTTTTTTTGTAATATACAAATATATATTATGTGTACTATTTATCTGGGTTCGATTTCGAGCAGCGTCAGAGAAATCTGTATGTTTATTAGTCTGCAGGATAAAAAAATATTATCTTGAATAACTATAGGGAATTTGAGTGTAGTCTAGGGTTACGTGACTTTCCTTGGATTATTAATTAAGGCAGACCTACTCTGTTATACTATCCCAAGTTGTTAGATCCGTAAAAGCCAATAAATAATTAAATAACCATAACTGTTGATTAGTTGGTTCTATTTTTATAATTTAAAATGTCAACTAATTATGTAAAACGGTTGCTTTTTACTATCAATACCATTTTTTTAGTCTCTGATTTTAGAAATAGGTCAAAATGATCTTTATTATTGTAATTTAATTCATTATTTTTTTCCAGAATGAATTTGAAATCGTTTCTCTCAAAGCCGGCCTGGATACCTAAATCGTCAGGTTTATAGTATATTTGTTTCAAAAAAAAAACGATATCAGTAAGTGCGAACGCCATTATGATAAACCTGGAAATCAAGATCGTGAAATATCACATTTACATTTAAAGAAAAAATTTGAATTTATCGTTCATAATATAGAAATACTTATTATGTTTTTTAGTCTAATGGATACGAAAATAGTATCCCAAATAATTATAGGAAATATGACCATAGCTTGTTTGCAATTACAGTCTATAGCCACGTGACTATCCAAGGATTATGACTTAAGGCCTACTTTGTTTCTCTTATGCCAGGTTGTTACTCATAAGAACCGATATATAATTAAAACAACAATTGATTTGTTGAGTCTATTTTTATAATATAAAGTATCATCAATTTTTCAAAACAGCTCTCTATTATCCATACCATTTTAAAGGTCTCTAATTTTAGTATTACGTCAAAATGATTTTTGTTATGGTTTTCAATTCAGTTCTTTTATTTTTTTCAGAAATAGTTTGAAATTGTTTCTCCTTAAGTAATCATTGGATACTGAGAGCGCAGATCGTCTAGCTTATTGAACTTCGGGTGATAGCTTTATCCAAGTGAGCAACTCCTTTGGATGAATGATTTATGGCCTGGTGAGTTCTGGATTGTGCTGCGCATGTATGTGCATGTGTAGTATGTGGATTATATAACATTCTCAGTAGGGTATTGTTTATGTTAATTGAGCAAAATAAAAGCAAGACTCTGTTTTCTTTTACTAGATTGTAGTATACCAAAAATACTATTAGAAAACTCGCGATTAGAGAAGTTTCAGAAAAATCTTGTTAAACAAGGGGTTTCAGAGATTGTAAAGCATTTTCTACACTTAGCTGCTGCTAGTTTGCCTATACAACGCCGGTAACCAAACATGACTAGTTCAGCATCGCCATTCAACCCAACGCTCAACTACAGTTGTTTATTAAGTGTTACGTATTTTTTTTTTTGTAACCCCCAAACAGCCGTTGAATTTAAATGAATCAAATTAGTTGCTAATTTCAATAGTTGCTGAATTCAATAGTCGCCTCTCGAGTGCAGCACTCTACAGTACCCCGTTTATAAACAGCTTATTGCCAAAAACCAAATCTTTCCGGACTTTTTTAAAACAGAAAGCAACTTAAGTTAAGTTGCATAAGGAGAGTCATAAAGGTAGAAGGCAAATAAAAGCCATTAAGCTGGTTACTGCGGGGATATCTTCTGCTGTACCTGACGTCACTCCAAGGAAGCCAGCAAACTCTACTTAAAGCTATCCTTATTTTCTAGGAGTTAGTTATAAGCTATAAGGATTATGCATTAAAGACCACTGAGCCAGGTAAATCTTATAAACTTATTAACGTCTCTATCTACGTCATCAATAATAGCGTTACTCTATCTCCATTTTGTCATATTTCCCATATTTCTCTCTCGTCCTGTTTCTATTATTTCACAGTTATCATCGTTACGCTTACAGCCTACTCCTCAATGTTTTCCCATATATAACAACATTCCCATATCTAACGATATACTTTAGATGGTGAGTTAGTTATATTCGCTGATGTTGATGATGAGGAGGAGGAGAATTTGCCAATTAATGCGGTTGATTTTTTTAAGAATATTTGTTTTTTATTTTGTATCCGTTATTATTATAATATAATCTGTGCTCAAACTGAAGACAGTAAATAGGATTTATAATAATTTATTAAAGACTTCGAACCATTCATTTATTCTTTAGATCAGTGTAAATAATTTATCTACTATCAACATAATTGAATTTCGATTAAAACTTCCCTTTTAATTTCAGAAGTTCTTAGTGGCCTATTGTTGTAAACCATTTTCACTAATGCATTTGTAACTACTGTATTTGAAAATTTGTACATAATTGAATAATTATTCTGTGCAGTTACAACACAGGCGAATATAAAGGGGAGAGAAAAGTTTTACTTCAAGGATAACAGATTACCTCATTGTTCTGAATATGAGTGGGAACACTAAAATAAATGTTAGAATTAAATAAAAGTCATTAAATCTGTATGACAAATAAACCTGATAGGACTAGTTTGTTCACATTATTTGCTGTGACATCTAAAGACGTTAAACGTTATACACGAACTTTAGTAACTAATATGAATAAATAACAAAGGTAGTAAAAATAAACTAAAGTCTATTGTTTATCCAGAAAGTAATATTTTAACCTTTATCAATGGTAAAATATCCATTGCCGAGACCCCCTGGTATTTTGTGAATGACTTTTTTTTTAAATTTTTTTAAATACAGATTACTTACCTTGATTCGCTACCTTTATTCTTTATACCTTGATAGGACTCAACGGGTCAATTGTTTTCCCTAACAATTGTATCTTACGACTAACACATACAGACTGTTGTCTGTTTAATCCTTCTAAATAAGACAGGTTAGATTAAGATTCCCTACAAATAAGATTTATTTTGAAATAACTAGAATATTACACTTTAAAAATTGTTATTTTACATGTCTAACATCATTAATTAAAAAATATAAAAAGTTCACGCCCTTTACCAATGTTTATGACAAAGCTAGGTCAATGTACGCTGGTATTATATATATATATATATATAATCAGATTCCTGATGGTATTGGTACTGTTTACCAACGAAAAGCTTTGAATATAAATTAATAAATATTCTTGTATTTGAATAACCTATGTTGTTTTAATATATATATATATATATATATATATATATATATATATACTGATTTTGAACGTATCAAAAATATCAAGAAATAAATTTAAAACATTCATTGGCAATCACCTAAACTTATGTGGCTTTGTTAGGACATAATAATTTACACTAGGTCATTTTTATAACATATTTGAATTTTGAAAATTATAAAATAAACGTAACAAAGCCACAAATAGAAAACTTCTCCGTTATTTAACGACAGCAAGTATAAGGTGACCCTCCAGCAGCGTAGCTTCTGGATGAATAGGCGAAACGCTTCAACTCAAGGTAGCCTAGCACAAGAGTCTTAGTCTCCCCACCCTTCTATATTCATAAAAAGGCTTTTCATTGGTCCAAATATATTTTTAACATGCCGTCATTTTTCACTAGCTTGTCATAAAACATTTTTAGAAACAAAATTCCTTTTAAATGAGGCCGATTTCACATTAAATAAATAACAAATATTTATGTAACATGCTGAATTGTAACCAAAAACTATTTAGCATGTTTTAAAGCATACTTTAAGCATACTTTAAAAGCAGTTTCCCAAACTGAAACTTTTACAAACCTATTTGGTAATGGTAGAGAGACTGTTACTTATATCACCGTATTTAACGTTTTTTGAACGGTTAATGATTTATAGGATTCATCCCACATACAATTGTTATTTTACACAAATATATTTCTTAGAATAGTTAATACATAACTAAACAGACACCTTTTACAGGCCTATTCTTCAATGTCAATGCCATGGCTACTTGGGTTTATATGAAAATGATAAATGTATTTTCAGTAGTCTACGTATAACGTAAGGTTTTTACAGGATTTATCGTTGATTCTAGGTTGCAATACACAATATTTACCATGAAAATGTTTTCAGAATTGTTAGTACTAGCTAAATTAATATTAGGCAGTACTGTAACAACGCGTATTAACCATCTGTAATTGTGTCATTATACTCGTACATATCAACACACGTATAATATAACTTATGTAATGCAACATACAAAAACCAAAAAGATGTAATCATGCTCAAACCTTATTAACTGGTTTCTACTTATTTTAATTACCTTCTAAGGAGTTACGGTAGTGTTAAATTCTCAGAAACTACGGTTTATTTAAAGTCAACTACAGTCAAAACGGTATTGTAAAGCCGTAAACCTGTGCGATGAGTTTGTCAATGGACAGGACGTTTTAGACACATTATGATTTCTGGACGCATGGTGGGCCAATATTTTAGTTTTTCAGACAAGGTTATTTTCATTACTTGAACAAACATTGATGAAGAAAGGCCAAATACGAAATAATATATTTTACTCTACTACAGAGCCTAGAAATTGTGGCCTGTTTAATAAATATTTCAAATAAAATTCGTTGAATATTACGTTAGAATACTATGTTAATGTAAATAATAAATGAAATAGCGAATTATTTTACAATCAATAAAAATCTGTTTATAATTTAACAAGCTGTTAATGTAGGTTTGTTATTGAATAAATATTAAAACACGTTCCTTTTCTTACACAAATGATTTTAAAATACAAATTATATATTTATTTAAAATACAATATTTAAACATTTACCTCCCTACTCTTGTACTAGCAAAGAATAGCTAAAGTTATATCTAGAACACATGGAAGATTGAAAATTTGTACCCGATTGTAGATATTATAGGTGTCCATCGTAAACTACGGGCTTTAAAGTAAATAACTTTTATTGCTGGTTTTTGTTTCTAAGTTCTAAGAAACTTTTGATTCCAAAAGGGCGCAAGAATATAAGCAGGGGAGAGGGGAGTAATAGGTTAAGAATGATAATTGAGTTGATACGCTGTGGTGTTGAAGATCATAATCTGGAGTAAGGTTGAATATAGGAGATGAAGGGCTGTACGGTTAAAAACAAGAGAGAGGAGCAATAGGTTAGGAAGGATGATAGAGATGATAAGCTGGAGTAAAAATGAAGGATATTGAATAGGGGTACTAAAGTTCATACGCTAGGAGTTGGGATAAAATGGAAGGAAAGACCAAAGTGGTTGTATGGGTATAGACAGGGCAGAGAGTAATAGAAGGAAAGAATATTGATTCAAACAAAGCCAGTGCATAAAGTTTCAAACAAAACATCCCTAATATAGTCACTATGACACAGAAACATATCTTTCGACAAATACCTCTTCAAAATATAAACTTATTACTAATGCATCAACACAAAAATTTGAACATAGACTACAAATTGTAGCCAGAAAGGGCTAAAAATAAAAACCTTCTTCTTCTGTCAATTGTCGAAAAACGTCTAAGTGGTCTGAAATACTATGAAGGTATATTACTATAACAAATGTCGTCTCAGTATTAGTAAGAAACTTTAAACTGCTCAAATACGTTTCTAAGAACAACGAGTAATATGTATAAACACAGATAAAATCGAAAAACCTTGATGTCGTCCAGCTAGACACACTTTGTTTCAGGATACCACTTGATTTTCAGTTCTGTTTAGTTAATTTAAAAAAAGACAGATACATGGTTTTTTCATCTGTTCCCCGTCTTGAATAATTTATTTGGTTATTTGTGACTCTTATGTTTATTATAATAACCTTTATAATTTTCCCACGATGTGTCTCTGAAGAATGTTAGGTTTATTTTCTTAAGTTTAGGGAACGTATTCCTGGAGAATAAATAAGAATTTTTTGTTCAAATTTGAACTTTAGAACAAAACAACATTCATTATATACGCAGAGTCTTGAGAGTTCTAGGTATAACACGAGATAGAGCGAGAGACGTAAGATGCGCAAAGAGTGGTGGTAGTCGAATAGTGGAGGGGGAATGGCAAACACCTGTCTACGGACAAACACCTCTCGAATTTAGGTACAGTGGTGAACAATAAAGATACTTCTAACAGTGAGGCGCGATAACAACTAATTAGTAAATATACATAAAAAGTCTCTTTCTATGGCTCGGGAATTGTACAACTATGTGAAAGAATTTGAGTATGGCAATTCCGAGTTAGCACTTACCGTTCTCAATTGGATCCAACGTATACTGGGCAAGAGATGGAAGGAGACCCTAAAGCATCTTACACTTGTTAGAATAATATTAAAAACAATATGACATAGATTTTTTATTCTCAATCGGAATAGCGAGCAACAATTTAGTAATAAAATTTATTTTACGTATTTTCACAGACTATAGGCTTTCAACTTAAAGAACGTGTTTAAAGTGTTTTAAAAGAACCAAGTTTTTACAACAGCATTAAATGATTAATGATAAATGAAAGATTACCAACTGGTGGCCATTGTAGTGGAGTATTTAGAAGGGTTAACTTAATTCTATTTTACAAGTCTTTTGTTCTGTGGGAAAACTTTTTTATAAACTCTCAAGAATGTTAAAGAAGATACTTGGTTTAAGGCCTCGTGCGGTCTGAACAACATTAATTCCTTTAAGACTCCCTTAAGCTTGTTGGGCGAAGGGCAAAATCATTATTTCAGTGTGTTTGTGAGGCTGGAAGATGGCCTTGTTAGTGCTTAAAAGCGTTATGCATGTAACGTTAGGCAATAATAACGTTATGTTTTTAGGATTTTAGGAAAGAGTAGGAAAACCATAAGAAATTATTTAAAGAATCAAGTGAAAACTATTAATTTACTTGCTGACGCCTTTGAAAAAGTCGTTTCATTGATGAAACATAACCTGCTAATCTAACCTAAGTAGCAGGTTATACTTCATCAATAAAGCAACTCAATAGTTCGGAAACGCGTCTGCAAATACGATTAATAGTTTTCACTTATTTGCTTAAATAATGACTTATAATTTAATCGGTGAAATCAAGATGATTACAGTAATCAACTTTAGAACGCAGAATATAATGAAAAGCAAAAATATTTAAACGGCAAATTCAGCTTAGACTAAAGATTTTTTTTATTAAACGTATATTTTCCTTATAAATTTAATTATCTTTTCTTACTGGAAATTATATTTTACTGTTACCAAGCTGAAGTATTTTCCTTGTAAAATATTCACTAACACTCTGCTTTAATGAAAGATTAACGAAATTATGTTTCGCCAAAAGTAAACAAAAGCGTGCAAATATTTGCAGAGCTCTGTATAACAAAGCAGTCTCCGCGGCCCAACCACTGAATCATTTTGTACAACGTGCCAACTGCACACAGCGCGCTCTACTTTATCGCCGCCCAAACTGCAGCGCATTTCCGGGGACATTGTAACTAAAGCCGAAAACTTTGTTGCACATTTAATAAAGTATTTATACAAGCTTTAGTGCACGTGTGCTCAGGCGTGTTAGAGTGGGGTATGGTTAAACTCTTGAAACCACAGTTATTAAAGTGAGTTTTTACCACAAGAATGACGTACAATAAAAATTAAATACTATAAAAAGTCAAATATTTAATCAAATTTACCAAAGAACACACTTTCAACAACTAATATAATCAAAGCTATTTTAAATCAATTTATACTTAGGTAAACCAAGAATTGTTCCATTTTAGTGGATTTTTATCTGATAAATACAACTATTATAAGTAAAGTTACATAACTTCTCACTTACAACAGCTGATTTACCATATAACAAAAATCACTTTTTCTATGAAACCGTATTGTTACGTACTTTTCTTTAAATTAAAGATAATTTAAAAGACAGTGTAAATGCTTCAGAGAGGGACTCCTTATCGGCCAACCTTTGTCTCTTACAAGGTTCGGTACGCCCCAGTTCCTTTCGAATCGTCGGTTAAACGACATCTCTCCCGTCACTCTCGACGTGACGTAGTTTTTGTGTGTTCTAAACGAGGCTCGGTTTAGACCATTTCTCTCTCTTTGTTTCTCCTGTCGTGTGGCGAAGGTACTCTTAACATTAATAGTGACATTTTGAATATAAGTGATTTCTTTAAGTTCAACAGGTAATTGATAAGTGCGGGAAAGGGTGCACCCGAATAACTGTCCGAAAAGTGGTGGTACTTCGCCCAGTGAGGTATGTACAAAACGTCAACGTCATTCATTTAATTATTTAAGGTCCTCCGGAAATCAATGTTGCCGTTATATGGCAAAATATTTAACACGTATGTTGTACAGTATTTAAGCCAGATGAGAAGAAATAACTATATAGCCTTAATCCTTTTGTAAAAGGTTTTTCTACCATATAAAATTAAAAATTTGTCATTAGATCAAACTAATAAAGCAATATTTGATGAGAATATTTTAAAACAATAATTAATAAAGGTCATCCCCTACAAGTTAAAAAAAAATGTATTTGAAGCTGAGCGGATGAATAAAAAGTATTTGAATAACTATCGAATATTTGAGCACGATATATATATATATATATATATATATATATATGTGTGTGTGTGTGTGTGTGTGTGTGTGTGTGTGTGTGTGTGATGAATAGTTATTATCTGGAGTACATCCGTTCATTCTGCAGTGCATAAAATCGCAGTTCTGATGTTTCGCTAGAATCTCATCTAGCGTTGACGAGGTGAACCCAACAACGGTTGAAGAGCGAGATTTTATGCACTGCAGAATGAACGGATCTTCTCCAGATAATAATTATTAAAAATATATATACATATATTTATATATATATATATATATATATATATATATATACATATATATATATATATATATATATATATATATATATATATATATATATCAGGAGAGTGTGAAGTAATAGAAGGTATTAAGGAACTAAAGGTATGTATTACATGACCTTGATTTTTACCCTCATCCATCTGTTTATTTAGATATGCGATTTTGTATTCATGCGTCACATAGTTCTAAACTCTCCAGCGTTTATTAAACGTTATATCACACAGTAATCGGACGCCTTCCGATTCAAGTTTTCCATTAAACAAGTTCTACTTGTAATAACCTTTGATTTAGCTTAGGCTGCCATTATTACTTAAGTAGTTACGTTCTTACGTTCTTTGTGATTTTAAAGATACTATCAAAATATTTTCATTTCCTGGTTTGAAGAAAAGGTTTTATTCAACTCCGTTTACTAGTTTATGTATATCTTGTTTAGATTTCAATCGTTAGTAATTTTTGTTTCTAATAAATTAACTTTAAATACATTTTTAAACTTGTAGTGGATGAACCTTGATGTAATACAGGTTTTATCAAATAATAACTTTCATTAAATTTTATGAATTCATTTTAATTTTATTGGGAGGTAAACCGTTCACAAAAAGGGAAGGGTATGAGGAGGGATCTTGTTTCCAAAGGGTCCGAGACACTATGATTATTTACGTTAAACTTTAATAGTTTAATAATAATAATTAAATATATTATAATAAAATGGCGTATTACTGAATTATATGATGATCAATGAAAAGGAATACAAACTAAAACAGAAAAATTGTATACGTTTTCGTTCTTTATAGCTAGTTGATAAAATATAGAGAATTATTCACATTCGTTTTGCTTCAATAATTAGATATTTCGTAGTAATATTATTCGGTCATTCATAGCTACGCCACCTTTTTACTTACGCACACGAGGATTTGCCTTTTAAATTTATTCTTATTTATATCTTGTTGATAATTACAAAAAAATCACTCTGGTTTAATATTTAATTGGTCTAAATTTGTGTCATTCTAAAATGAACGGCGGTAAAACTTTAATCATAAGTATATACTTTAAGTGAATAGGTTCCCTTAAATTGTTTTCTCTCGTTGCTCTAGTAATACAAAACCTAATTTGTCAGATCCTGGACACAGGACGACGACATTGTTAAAGATTGCTTAACCCATAGCTAATTGTAACAGCACTTTGTGCGTCTATGACGTCACCCCTTCCAAGGAAGTCAGTGCCGGCCCGTTCACAAAGAGGCATTTCTTTTACGCTCCATTTCATCGTTTGTTTAGAGTAGTAAAAAATTGAAGCTACTTTGATTAGAGCCTGGCAATGGACATTTCAGTCAAGAAAATGTTTTAAAAGTCATAAGAAATTTGGATATTTCGTTGGGAAAATTTTGAAAACTCAAGGACTTACATTGGAGATTTATCAAGTCGCTCTTCTATGGATTTATCTGTGAGGGACTTTACACAAACTTGATTGCAAAAGGCAATTTCCAAACATTATTTTGTAGAATAGAAACTGACTACTAGCTAATTACATGATCAATTATGAAAAATACCGTCAGAAAGAGAATTAAGGAGGACGATATAAACGAATAACAGAAATTTATGAGTAATGTTGAATTTACGAACTGTAAATGGTGAAATCAGTAAACAAAATCAATATAAACAAATTATAAGCATTTGCAAAAAACTTTTTAAAAAATTCAATACAAAAATAATAAATAAACAACAAAATATTAAATGCTATTAACTAAAAGAATCTTGTAGAATGAAATATAAAAAACAAAATATAAACAATTAAATAATATACATCGTCAGTTAAAAAACTGTAATGAATAAAGTCAGTAAGAAAAATAAAATATCAACGAACATTAAATAACAATAATTAAAAGAACTGTGAAGGATGAAACCCATGAGAAAAATAAAGTACAGAAAATTTTAAATAATAAATTAACAATTATTAAACTATGAATTATAAAACTACTACGAAAAACTTTAAAACTAAAACAATAAATAGTAACAATTAAAAGAACCGTGAAGTATAATAGGCGTAAAAAGAATAAAATATAACAAAAATAAAATATTTAAAATTTTAAAAAAACTTTGACGAATACAATAAATAGGAAAATTAACATGTAATCAATTCAACATTAAACAGGAATAATTCAAAAAACATTTGAAAAATGAATCCCGTAAATGAAATGAATATCGACAAATAATAAATATATATAAATAATAAAAACAAATCTTAAGAAAAATAAAATATAAAGAGTAAAATAATTAATACGAAGAACTGTTAGAACTGTAAAGGATTAATTCAATATGAAAAATAAAATACAATAAACATAATAAATAAGATAAGTTTATATATATTAAATTATATAAATAATATTTGTTATATATATATATATATATATATATATATATATATAATGTAATATATAATATAATATATATATAAAATAAAATATAAAAAAACAATAATTATATACAGTTAAAAGAACTGTTGAGAATTTTGTTTGTGAGTAGAAAAATTAAAAAATAAACATTTAGCAATAGAATTATTTAAATTAGTAAACCCATAAACAAAACTGTGAACGATCTTTGATTTGCTCTTGGCAGATTGGTTGTTAATACGATGCTGTTGCTTTTGCTGACGCAATAAAGGCAGACATTTTATCAAAGATCGCAATTATTACGAACAAAGCAACGCGCTCTAGTGGCCATTAACGGATCACGTAATGTAACTATGTTTGGAATAATCGAGAGCTGGATGCTAATCGATACATGTGTTGTGCTTTATTGCTTTTAATAATGTAACGAAATTGTGCGTCAATCTGCGTTAAAGTCCTTTAGCCCCCGTGGGTGCTGATATCGCGTGGCGTGAATGTGTTAGGGCTGTGCCATAATAATTAAATATTTTTGTTTTAAATACAATTTCGTCCCTGGAAAGTGGCCAGTAAATTTCTAATAACATTCTGGTATACATTTAACCCAAAGTACATTGCATAGAACCGATTTTTCTGAGATACGAAAAATTATTACATATGAGAACAAAACTAGATTTTAGGCGGGTTTCACAGATTCGACATTTCTGCGACGTCAAAACTTTGAATACCCTCAGCAATAATTATTAGAAACTGCCTTTATCACTGAAAATTTAATCACACAACTCACTAGATGCATAAGAAGGAGGCATTTTAGAGTCGTTATGTAATGAACATAGTTGATGGAATACTAGTGAAATACTGTTTGATAATCATTACATCTTTAAAAATCGGTAATTATAAAAAAAATGTTGTTAATCAATTGAACAATAATAATAATATCAGTATATAAACATATAATGATTATAAAATGTTATATTTATGCTTTTAATTCAATAGCAATTATCATGCCAGTTTAGTATTCTTTTTTAAAGATTTTAGTCACTGATTTTCAGTCATGCAGGGCTCACATTTTTCGATCAATATAAACACAACGGTTTAGATTTCATATTTCAACGATTCTTTCACCCTTGTCAGAAATTACTGGACACGGATCTACAATAAAAACTCTGAAGTGGTGGTTACTGAAGGGGTTGGGGCTCATTTTCTTGTGCTCCGAGATAACTGGGGGTGTTATTTAAGCTACAGCTTCTGCGGAATAATGTATGTAGCTTGATTTGATCTGTGTGAGGAATGTACAAGGAATTTCTTATTACGTCCTAACAATAAATCACTCCAGGGACAATCTCCCTAATGGAACATTACACGACTGAATAGCTCTTGTGAGTTCCGCGCATGCCTATCTTCCAACTTGTGCAAGAGATAGGTTATGTTTAAAGTGAACCAACAATCATTTGTTATGTATTTTACTGCGTCAGGGAGAATACATGCTACATTTTTAGATAGTGAATAAAACATTCCCAGTAAATCCCACTCAGTCAAACACTTTTACCAACATGACAGCAACATTATACGACATCACCATACGTTGCGTCATTCGCCGCCAATTGTCGGAGTCCGTACGAAGCATTTCAGCCATTCTCCTTTTACGACTCCATCGGCCGTTATTTTTGTCGTACACTAACTAAAATAGTTATCGTCCCCGGCCTAGCCTATAACAAGAATCGTAAAGCGAATGGAGATCTGAGTTGGCATAGATAACAAGTTTCCTAATAAAATACATTATTAGTATTAAGAAAGTTCTTAATATGACTATAATAAAAAAAAACTCATAAAAAGGTCAAGAAATCACAGAGTGGGGTGCTTAGTCAGTTTGGAAAGACGCTACTAAATCGGGAGTTTTCGGTAATTTTCGGAGGTATTCGACAAGTTCTATTTGATTTCGAATTCACATTCATTGATACAGTTACGATCTTTGATATATAACATATGAGTGATGTGTTTCTCCAAAGCTATTTTTCTATTTTAATTGTCACAGTCTTTCAATAGTATCTTCTCTCAAACAATTCCTGCCTACGAAGACTTTCTGAATTATGGTTTTGTTATGTTAATACGTCAAGCATTTGGAACCAAAATTGTTGTAACAGACTGCGAAATGGATTGAGATCAAGGAAGCCCGATTAGAGAAAAATAAATTACATCTTTATATTAAGCACAACGTGCCCATGTAGATGCTCTTTGGCCATCTTTTCTGTAGATTTTAGCATTCTCGCTCGTGAATATTTCTTGCAATGCCTTTATATTTGTAAGGAGGATATAGCAAAATATATCTCTGGTCATTCAACCTCAAAGCATTCTTCCTTCCTTCCCAAAGACACAGTCCAAACGTTTTGAGAAACTCATTTGGTATATTTCACAGATCAATTTAGAAATGTTATTACACATAAACATATGTATGTATAAAATATAGGCATTATGTACAATTATATTAAAATGTAGAATTATAATATCATAAATCCATAATATCTGAAACTTCCATTAAATGATAAATCCAAGTTATGTTTTAAATCGGTTGTTTGCTATTGGTAGGACGTTTATTAAACAGGTACTAAATCATTTTAGTTATAAATGAAATTTTCGATAACCCACTCAATCATATACGGAATGAAATTACAGGTATATTCCTTTACCTGGAGCTCTTGGAGCATACCCAAAATCACAAAGACCATCCAGACGCAACTGGACTTCCTGTCAATGTGGCTCCGGAAGTGGAAAACGGAGGTCAATACTAAAAAATCAGAAGTGATCCGTTTCACCAGAAAGCTAGGACCGCAAACCGGAGCCATCCTTTTTGACAGGAGGCTCATAGCCTTGAGGCCTTCTGTTAAATACCTTAGCGTCATCCTAGATAAGCCCTGTCCTTTACTTCTCAAGCATCCCCAGCCCTTTCCAAAGGTAGAGCTATCCTAGCTAAGCGCTTCATTCTCCTTTGTCACTGAAATACCATCCCCCCTCAAAATCAGACACAACATGTACCAAATGCTCCTTCGTCTCGTCCTCACCTATGCAGCTCCTGTCTGGTGGCCTCTTTGCTCCAACACGTCTCGGAAATCTCTTGAGTCCTTCCAATCCTTTTCCCTCAGACTCCTCTCTAACTCTCTTTGGTTCCTGTTAAATGTCAACATCCGAAACTCCCTTCACTCCCCATCACTTGCTGTTTTTGTCAGATCCCTCTCAGCAAAGCTCTTCGGTAGTGCTGGAAGCTCGTATTACTCACACCTTAGGGATCTGTGAAACTCAGTTGGGCCCCTTTCTATTTTCCGTCCTCTTCCCAAAGTCCTTTTCGATCCTCCATAACACCTGTGCAGCCGTCTACCTCTCGCCTCCTAGGCATTTTAAGTTTTAGTCTTAATATGTGTAAATTGTATATAGTGTTTTAACTCCTGTTGGTTTATTCCTATTAATCTCATCTTGTATCTGTTAAGTTTCATCATGTAAAATGCTAGTTAATTTATTTTATTTTAAGATCATCCGTCACAAGTTTGTTATTCCATTCTACCTCTGTGTTTTATTACTCATTTCTACACGTATGTCCCACAAACACCCTTACTACATACATGAATTGACACAAACAAAACTAAAACTATCATTAAAAAAATAATAATAATAAAATTTTAAAAAATGGGGAGAGAGAGTCAGTCAGACAGTTCAAATGTTCAAAATAAACGTATTCCCCCAGGAATAAAATCCTTATTACCCTCCCGCCCAAAAATACGTCCTGCCTTGCAGATGTCCTTCCTAGATCCAGCCCCTACCAAAAGCCCGTTTCCCATATTATTATCCGCAGATATTGTCGGTGATAGACGCTGGGTAACCTCAGGGGCCACCAAACCCCCTCTCTCTCTGTCTGACTGACTGCATTTTGTATTGAATTTTTTTTAATAATAGGTGATTGACCAGAGTTTAAAACATTTTGGAAATGATTGACTTCAAGGTCAAGCGTAAATTGATTCACAACTATATCCACATGCGTTTTTGAGTGTGCATCTATGCATACCTATTTTGAAAATATTTTACTGGCTTAAGATAAACTAATTTATTCTGTCTTTGATTTGCCAGCTAAATTAAAAATGACCAAATATATTAAACCACGAGCTGACAGCGTATTGGGTAACTGCTGTTCAAGAAATTTGTAATCAATTTGCGTCACACTCTCGCTCACAACAATATCTTCTTATTCCCCTTAATAGACGAATGTGTTTCTTCAAATTCTAATTTGAAGTTAATATTTTATCTAAAGTTAATATTTCTCTCGGAAGTAAATTAATTTAATTTCATTCTGTTCTACTAACCTACAATATATATTTTCAGGGGACAACTAGGATACCGTTAAAAACAGTTTGGTTATCTGTGTAATTATTTTATCTTGAGAATATGCTACCTTCCATGCCGAACTCACTCCTTGCATAATAATATTTCCTCTTCTGTGCTTCGCTCTAGTGTTTGATCTATTTACTGTATTATCTTCTACACACTAAAAGAGGCTCGCAAAGATTTTTTGTTTGTTTCGAGCGTCATAAATAGTCAGTGTCTTTTTCTCATTATTCTCTTTCAACCCTACATGTCACATCTGGTCTGACAAAAATCAGTGAAAGGAGAAAAATCATAGGAATAGCAAGATATAATATATAATAATTCTAATTATAGTAATAACTTATTGTTACTAAAACAAAACGACAACAAAATAAATAGATGGTAAAGGAAAAATTTATAATACTGAAAACTGGAAAGGGAAAATGAATTATGGGCGTAGGGGAACTCATTATGGATTAAGAAGAAAAGGCGTAAAAACAAAATGGGAAAGATAAAAATATTACTGTTGAAATGCAGAAAGAACTTATAGAAATAAGAAGAATGAGGGGTGAAAAGAGGAGCAAAGTGTAATCTATAGTTAAAGGAGAAAAAGTAGAAGTAAAGAAAGAAGTTGGAAATTATTCGCAGTGCATTATATATTCATTTTAAAAAGTGCCAATGTTGTAACAAAGAAAGATTAGTGAACGAAGATAAAAAGATGAGATACTCAAAGTCGGTGATTGAAAGAGTTAATACTTGATTAAAGAAACAAGTACTAAGAGAAGTATGACTATCTGTGAAAATGAGAGGAATCTAAGAATCATAAATTGAGAAGAACAAGAAAAAAAGTAAACAGAGAAAGAAGAAGACAGGTAAAATAATAATATCTGTAAGTGAGGAGAAAAGAGTGAAAACAAAAAAAATAATAGAAGGAACACATGAATTCAATAAACATAATCAATTTAAATATAGAAACATTTGTGATTGCAAGAACTTCAACATTCAACTGTAAAATTCCTCGTACAAGAAATATGTTTGGAGAAATGGGAACAGATTAAAACCATTAAGTAAATTTAGTAACTAAATATTCTAAAAGCTGAATAAAACTAACGAATAAAATTCCTTTTACCATCCACACCTTATATGGCATCACTATACCTCGTTGTTAATTCATCATAGATTCTATAAAACCACAGAGTCTGTCTTTAATACTGCGACGGCTGTTACATTTGTCGTACATTATTTTGAAACGTTATCGTCGTCGGTTCGACCCATACCAAGCACAATAAAACGATAAGATAGCGAACGAGTCAGCGCAGTGGCAGGAAGTTTTCAAATAAAATACATATTACTAGTAAAGAGCCCATAAAATGACACCATAAAAAGTAATATGTGAAGAAACGGCAAGAGTAGTATCCATAGAAATGTATTGTAAAGATATAACCAGTTCGGATGTACTCTAGAAGTATTTTCCCGATATTATAAACTCATTACATATTACTACACACAAAATATATACAATATTTAACATTTGTATCTCAAAGTAGATGTTTAACAACATAAGTCTAAAATAAATATCTGAAATAATTGAAAAGGTTCCTCAAGATTTAATACTTCGAGTTCTTAGAAAGATAACCTTATATTTACGTAACAATGGGGCATGTGATTGTGCAGTGGTTTCATCCTGCAATCAGTGATGGGTTTTTTTTATTTGCCCATCCGTTTATTGCAGCCTTAAGGCTTTGGTAGAAATCTGGCTTTGTTGTAAGACTCATGACTAATGAATCCTTTAAGCCTTCTGTTTAGGCCATTGGTTACAAACTTTTAATAGTTTCGTATGAGTAAGGCACTGGACGCTGAAAATGTATGTTAACGAGTACGTAAAATACTCTATGCAATATTTGGAAATTAAAAAAAACTATGCTGTGCCGCATTTCCAAAACAAACCATCTCCTGTTTCAGGAAGATATGATATTTGATTAAAGTAAATAACATTACTTTTCGATTGAGAACAGACAAAAAGGGTCTTTTGTTTCTTAAATAAATTCATTACTATTCATATGAATAATTCACCTGAATCACAACACACACACAAACACACACATTATACATATATATATTTGTATGTGTGTGTGTGTGTGTGTGTGTGTGTGTGAGTAATAATTTTTGGGTACTATAGCAACATAAATGAATATATTTTGTCAGTGTTATTGGAGATATTGCTATAAAATAAGCCAATGCATTAGTTACAAACACAGGTAATATTATATAAAAAAATCAAATATAAAATTGAGTAAAAGGAACCATACCCGCTTACAAACGTAATACAAGCTACAAAATGTCTATCGAAATATAAACCAAACCACAAAATGCGAAACTAAAATCATAGACAAAAACGCATAAAAGTGCAAAAGCAATGAAAGCTACAATCATGGGTATGAGGTGAACAAAAAACCTAAACAAAATTAAGTAAAGTAATATTTATGAAACAGAAAGATGGATGAAAACGTTCTAGGAACACATTCAAGGAAACAATTACTGTGTTATCCGTTCCATCTACATCTGGCTCTTGAGAATGCCAATATGTTACACTGATACGATGCTTTGAGCATTTGTTATTATAAATGACCTTGTTACTGAAATTGATGTTATTAATAAATATGTAAATGTGGTAAAACAATAAAATATAATAATATACTGGGTAACTCATAGTATTCAATAATTAAATTTGAATAACTTTTAGCAGAATTTATTATTCAAGGCAAACCTACCATTTTATAAAATACGTTTTAATATGTGTTGTATTTATACAGTTGTGTGGCTCTCAATAATGTAAGCAAAACTGGAGCAGTGAAGGCTTGATTCTATTACCTGGCGAGGAAGTGGGGAATTAGACGTTGAGTTATACAAACTCGGCCTAACCCGATGGAAGTGACATTATCTGTAGCGCAATTACAGTTCCTATATAAAGACAATTTACCCAACCCGGGTTCAAGGCCAGCGAATTCTATGGGGAAACAAAGGTCCAGACACTCCAGAATTATTTGTAGAGGTAGTTTCCCGTGGGAACTTCAACCAACCCACCTTATCTCGCTTACCCACTCTATCTATTTTTAATCACCGCCTACTTTTTAAAATGCACTTAAGCGCATGCAACGACAATTTGTCAGTTGGCTACATGCCAGTTGTGATCGATTAAGTTGTAATATAAATAGTGTATTTACAAACAAAACAAATGTGTCCCTTTAAAATGCAAGTTACACAACTAACTTTAGATAAACTGTCTTCAAAAGACACCTGTAATGGTATTAGATCCATAAAACCGATTCACGAAAACACTCCTATTACTCACGGTTAATGGGCTGTAAATATGTGGTCATGCGTTTAACTTAGAACGTTTTTGTTAAAATAATGATATCAGTAGGTATGAAGGCCATTATGATAAACCTGGAAAACAAGATCGTAAAATACCACATTTACATTCGAGGACATAATATTTATTTAAATTTTTTATATAGAAGCAATTATTATTTATAGAACTATCTGGATTTATTTCCAGGAGCGTCAAAAAAATCAATATGTTTTTTAGACTGATGTATAAGCAAATGATATCTACAATAATTATAACCAATATGACCATTGCTTATTTGTAATTATAGTCTATATCCACGTGACTTTCCTTGAATTATGACGTAAGGTCGACATACTCTGTTTCCCTTATGCCAGGTTGTTAGACATAAGAGCCAATACATAATTAAAAAACCAATTGATTTGTTTAGTCTATTTTTATAATGTAAAATGTCAACTAATTTTTAAATAAAATTGCTGTTTATTATGAATACCACTTTTATTGGTCTCTAATTTTAGTATTAGGTCAAAATGATTTTTCTTATTGTAGTTCATTCTTTTATTTTTCTCAGAAATAATTTTAAAATGTTTCTCTTAGCCCTGGAGAGAAAGCGCCCCAGTTTGTAACGTCAGCCGGTGTGACTAGTCTGACCGACCCATTTATGTTTTTAAGCTGCCTCTAGTTTGCCTTCAAAACGCCGTTATCAAAACACGACTAGATCAGCATCACCATTCAACCCAACGCTTAACTAAAGTTGTCTACTAAGTGCAAAGTTTTTTTTTGTGTTACCCCTAAACAGACGAAAAAGAAAGAAACGACAAAGAAAAAAGGAAAGTAAAATGTAGTAGAAAAAAAGAAACAAAAAGGAATTACAATTAAAATAAACATAAAAAAGGAAGGAAAAGGACCACAAAAAATGTATTAGAATCAAAAAGGAAATTTAAAAAGATAATAAATGAAAAATAAAAACTATAAAAAATTATAAGGAATAATAAAAAAAAATGAAAAAGCTAATAAATTTAAATAGTTACTTTTTTTTAAAATTTAGTTAGTATTAGCGTTCATGAAGAATTTTATGATGTTCACATTTGCTGTAAATAAAATTCAAAAATTATATCATGCAACTAAAAACAAAATATGATTCCTCAACAAATTATACATTTAATATTCAAGGATAAAAAAATAATATATTGAAATAATTGAGGTATATATATATATGTGTGTGTGTGTGTGTGTGCGTGTGTGTATATGTGTGTGTGTGTGTGTGTGTGTGTGTGTGTGTGTGTGTGTGTGTGTGTGTGTGTGTGTGTGTGTGTGTGTGTGTGTGTGTGTGTGTGTGTGTTGCTGCATAGCCTTCGTGGTTTGGAGACCAGATGGATCTCGTTAAAGGCCTTCTTGTTTCAATAATATTTTGCCTTATGTTAAGGTCAGACGATCTGTTCTTGCTTCATTACATGCTTCGCTATAGGCCTATTTAAAATTACCTTTGAATACAGGTTAATAAAAGATTTATATGAAATCAGCTGTTATTTGATAATAATTAAACAAACCATCTCCAGATGTGCTACAGATTTTCGATTGCATCTGTGTTTTCTAAGCAATTGATTTTTTAAAACTTTATTTTCATCTTTCTTTATAATTTGAAGTAGAATTTTCAAAGAGGCAGTAAAATTATTACGACTCAAATATTTCTTGATAGTTGCAAAGGAATACAAATACACAACGTAGTGAACAGTTATAAATTATAAAGTTAATAGAATTTAAATACAAATTAAATACGAGGTTGTAATTACAACTAAAATATATAAATTATGACACAGCCTTATTGTTTAAACGCATTTACATCACATGATATGAGCACCCACGGGGGCTAAATGACTTTAACGCAGAATGACGCACAATTTCGTTCCATTATTAAAAGCAATAAAGCACAACACATGTATCGATTAGCATCCAGTTCTCGATTATTTCAAATATAGTAACATTACGTGATCCGTTAATGGCTACTAGAGTGCGTTGCTTTGTTCGCAATAATTACAATTTCTGATCAAATGTCTGAATTGGCAAAAGCAACAAACAATCTGCCAATAGTAAGTGAAAACCATAGTTCATTTTTTTGCTTAAGGTTTTACTAATTTAAAATAATTTTATTGGAACACAATTATTATTTCATTTTTAATAAATAACAAAATTCACAACAGATTCTTTTAACTGTATATATTTCATGTTTTTTTTATATTTCATTTTTCTTACTGACCTGACCCTTTACAGTTCTTCCAATTGTTTCCATTGATTTACTAACTGTTTATACTTTATTTTAAACTATTATATTTATTACTTTAATTTTTCTTACAGATTTCATCCTTCACAATTCTTTTACCCCGCAGGGGGGTGCGGACTAGCCGCACCTACGAGGGATTTGGCGACCCTCGCGGTACCCTAGCCTAACACTACACCACTCACAAAGCATACACACACACATACACACACCAACACAATCTATACACATTTTAACACTTACATCTTCTCTTAGGGAATTTTGACTGGTCAGAACCGTTGCGCGTTGGGAGTGCTGAAAAGTCCAGAGCGTGACAAACTCTGGTCTGGGACGCTGATGTAAGCTTGCTCTGCCGAAGACGTAAGCGCGGTTTCTGGTCTACCAGCCGCTTCGGCCCTTGGTCAGGGAGTGTCCGCGGTGCATGGGTGTCGGAGCCTGTGCACAGTATTACGAGTTCTCGACTGATGCACATCCAGTCGAGCTAAGGAGAAAAGCTATAGGCCTCAGAGTTCTGAGGGTTGGAAATGATCTTAATGTGATCCAAGGGTGTACCCGTTCCTATAGTCTTGCCCGTAACGCTTGACACGATGGCTGGCAAAAAATATTTATGGATTCAAAAACCACGTCAAATATGACTAGTTTGAAGAGGACACGCCAGGATTCTCCTGACGATAGTAAAGATTTGAGTAAAAAGTTGATGGTGGCAACGTCACAGACATTGCTATCAGCAAAGTATTTAGTTGTATCTAGTGCCGAAGAAGGGAAAGATCTTTCCAAAGTTTCTCCTTTCCTGATCAACAAGGCTATTACTGCCTGTGCTGGAGGTCCAGTAGCCTCTATTAAGAAACTCAGAAACGGAACACTCTTAGTTGCGACTTCCACCGAGAGACAAACCCGTGCTCTATCTAAAATGACCTCTTTCTTTGACCAGGTCAAGGTATCTGTGGCTCCCCACAGATCCTTGAATTACTCAAAGGGGGTCATCCCATGTAGGGATTTAATGTACATTTCAGTTGATGAAATTAAGTCCGAACTGTCGTCTCAGTCAGTTACGGACGTTGTCCCTATCATGAAAATGGACAAAGGAGAAAAGGTAGCAACAGCTTCTTTTATCGTCACCTTCGGCAAACCGGAAATACCCGAATATTTACATGCAGGTTACCAAAAGCTCTCAGTGAGACCATACGTGGCTAACCCTAGACGCTGCTTCAAGTGCCAGCGATTTGGGCATATCAGCTCTACGTGTTCGAAGCAGAACGTATGCGGTATATGTAGCGTTGAAGGCCATGATGATAAGGAATATGTTAACTCTCTGAAATGCGCCAACTGTGGTGGTGACCACCCAGCGCGATCCTACAACTGTCCTACCTTTAAAGAAGAGAAAGCTATCCTAGGCATCATTACGAAAGACAAGCTGTCGTTTCCAGAGGCCAAAAAACTCTATCGATCCACTCAGCCAAAGGCAGACAGTAAGACTTATGCCGCTACCCTGACCGCTTAAAAATCGTCTTGTACCAACTGTGCTGAGCTGTCCAAGAAGATTGAAGCTCTAACTGAACAAGTGTCTCGCCTTTTGTGCTTAGTCACAAATGGTCCGTCCTTGAATTTGGTACAACCTGCAGCAACGGATAATGTTTTACCTCGTGTACCTGTCCCTTCCACTGGGGGGATTGGAGAACGAAATAAATCACTAAGCGAGCCTTGTGTTTCTGTGCAGAAGATATTATCAACGAGTAATAAACCTTCTGTGCATAAGACGGAAAAATCCAAACCACGTAGACCAGTGTTACGACAGACCATATCGCCACCGTCGTTACCGGGCATTAAGAAAAATGCTAACAAAGGAGGGAATGTAAAAACTACCCCTTCTAAACCCAAAACTTCCTCAGATTCCATCCCTGAACGGGTGGATATGAAATCTGAGAAATGTAAGCCTGAGACGTCTAAAAACGTCCCAGGCAAGAAAGGAGAGAGCACCAATGGGTGTCAAATAAATCCTTTGCTAAGCTAATAAATGTCTTTGCTTAGGAAGTCAGTGATACAATGGAACGTCAACGGTATTAGGAGTCACATAGAAGAACTTAAAGTACTCGTGCGAGATGTGTGCCCAATGTTTGTATGTCTACAGGAGACACATCTCAACGGATCGCATAATTTATATTTAAGGGAGTATTCAGTTTTTAGATCGGACTTCGTTACAGAAGATCGAGCTAGAGGTGGCGTAGCCATCCTAGCCCGTGACTGTATCGATGCTGTTTCTCTAAACTTAATAACTCCTTTACAAGCAGTAGTCGTTCAAACAGCTGTCCCGTTTAAAATCTCTGTGTGTTGTGTCTACTTGCCACCACAAGAAAACCTGCATCACAGTGATTTAGTAAATTTGATAAGCCAGTTACCAACTCCGTTCTTATTGGTAGGGGATTTTAATGCCCACCATTCGTCTTGGGGATCTCCGACTAGGAACTCTCGAGGTGATCTTGTTGAAAGTGTAAGAACGGAACTAGACTTATGTCTGCTAAATGGCGGCTCGCCTACTCATTTAGCAGCATCTACTGGTGGATGGACAGCTGTTGACCATCGATTTGCAGCCCTCAATTAGCTACTAGATACACATGGTCGGTACTCAATGATTTGTATGGAAGCGACCATGTGCCTATTAAGATCAGTTTATATGACTCCCAACCCTGTTATGCCGAAATTCCCGTTGGATTTTACGAAAAGCCAACTGGGACTCCTACTCGAATTACCTTGTATCACTTGACATGGATTATTTGACACCCATTGATGAAAATATAGAAAATTTTACAAAAGCAATTTTACATGCCGCTGAAAAGACCATTCCGAAAACCTCTGCGCATCCACGCCGACCGCCTGTGCCGTGATGGAACGATGAATGCACAGAAATCATCCGTTTACGACGAAGAGCTCTTAGGAAATTTAAACGACACCCAACGAATGAAAACCTTCAGGAATATAAAATACTCCGTGCAAAAGCACGGAGGATATTTAGGCTGAGTAGAAAGAACTCTTGGGAACAGTACATTAGCACAATTAGACGAACAACTCCGTCCTCCACAGTGTGGAGGAAACTAAGATCAGTTTGTGGTACTTCCATTCCGTTGCCAGCCATTGCGCTGAAGCAACCAGATGAGAGATTAATCACACACAGTGATGACATTGCTAATGTACTTGGAACATCTTTTTCTAACTTTTCTGCTACTACAGCCTATAATAGATTGTTCCAGATGTATAAACTGAAGGAAGAAGCAATACCGTTTACCGTTGGGTTGTCTGAGGACTCTACTTTAAACACCCCTTTCTCTATAGGGGAATTGGAGTCAGCTCTTGCGTCAACGAAGGATTCTGCACCAGGTCCTGATTCCATTGTGTACTCCATGCTAAAACATCTACCATCATCGGCGAAACTTGTCCTCTTTCGAGTATACAATCGTTTATTTGAGGAGTGCTCTTTCCCCGATGCATGGTTAGAATCGACTATCATTCCTCTTTTGAAGCCAGGTAAGGACAAAACCAACCCCAGTAGTTACAGGCCTATATCACTTACAAGCGTCTTGTGCAAACTACTGGAGAAGATGGTCAACCGCCGTCTTGTCTGGTACATAGAAACCAACAACCTTCTTAGCAACGAACAATGTGGTTTCAGACTAGGACGCTCTTCAGTTGACCAATTGGTTTTGTTAGAATCCGCTATTCAAGATGCCTTTCTCTTGCGTCAAACGCTCGTTGCGGTTTTCGTTGACCTTGAAAAGGCATATGATATGGCATGGAAAAGAGGAATTCTGAACACTCTGAAATCATGGAGTATACAAGGGAATATCCTAGCATTCATCGCTAACTTTCTTTCAAACAGATCTTTCCGCGTTCGACTTGGAGGCACGTATTCATACAGCTATACACAGGAGAATGGTGTACCGCAGGGCAGCGTGCTGAGCGTCACGCTGTTTGCCGTTGCAATAAATAGTATCACCAGTAATATACGATCTCCGGTACACTGTTCCCTTTTAGTGGATGACTTTTGTATATATGTGCCTGCTCGTAGTATGGCAACTGCGGAAAGATCTTTGCAGTTAGCAATATACAGATTGGAGGAATGGTCAAAAACTACAGGTTTCAAATTCTCTGCTTCGAAGACCTAATGTGTAGCATTTAGTCGTCGTAGGCAGCACCAGGAGCCGATCCTTTATCTTGACGGGGTTCAGCTTCAAACCACGGATAGTGTTCGATTTTTGGGTCTTTTATTTGATAAAAGACTCTCATGGGGTCCACATGTTCGTGATTTGAAGGTGAGATGCAGCAAGAAATTGGATATGTTAAGAATCCTTAGTGGTACGAATTGGGGAGCAGACAGAACTAGTATGCTTCGGTTTTATCGCGCAGTCGTTAGATCGCGCATAGATTATGGTTGTCAAGTCTACTCATCTGCACTACCTACAGTTCTTAAAACTCTTGATACCATCCGCCACTCTGGACTTAGACTGGCTACTGGTGCATTTAGAACTAGCCCAATCCCTAGTCTTCTTGTCGAAGCTGGGGAACCTGCCCTTTCTAGACGACGTCAGATGCTACAAATATCTTACGTTTCTGTTCTTCGAAGCAAACCCAACCACCCGGCATTTGATATAGTCTTTAATAATACGCTAAATCAAGTGTACAATACACGTCAACGTTCGACCGCTCCATTTGGCATACGAACGTTAAGAATATTGGAAGACCTTGAGTTGCAACTTCCAACTATGTTTGAACGACAAATGTGCTATCTACCTCCATGGATAATAAAAACGCCGCACTTAGATTTCTCATTGTCCAGTTATATAAAACACGATACTCCTGTTGTGGTCTACCACCAGGAATTTTTATCCATTTATAAATCTCACCAACACAGTGAAATTATTTTCACTGATGGGTCTAAACTGGACAATGGCGTTGGGTGTGCGTTTTATTCATCCGGATGTACCTACACGTACGGATTGCCCTCAGCTTGCAGTGTTTTCACGGCAGAACTATTTGATATTTTTAAAGCTTTGACTGTCATTCAATCTCGATCCTCGCATTATCTTTTGCGTTCGGATTCCAAAAGTGCTCTTCAGGCTCTTCAGGATGTCTCTAACAACCCTTTAGTTGGGGACATTTTGTGTGCTGTACACAGGCTTCCATTGAGGGGTGTGGGGGTAACTTTCTGTTGGGTTCCTGGACATTGCGGAATACTTGGAAACACAAAAGCGGATGAAGCGGCGAAGAAAGCTACAAGTTTGGTGCCTATTACTCAACTGGTTATGGCATCTGATTATGTGTGTTTCGCGAAACATTTATTGCTCGCTGCTTGGAATGACGAGTGGCATACCGTGATTCAGAATAAGCTGAGGGAAATTAAAGATACCGTCCGTCCATGGAGATCTTCAATTCGTTCAAAACGTAGGGAGGAAGTGGTGGTTACACGCCTTCGCGTTGGCCACTCTTTTGCAACTCATGGATATTTGATGCGTCGTGAGGATCCACCAATTTGCCAATACTGCGGTGATATCTTCACAATAAAACATATTTTAGTAGATTGTGTTAATGTAAGCAACATTCGTGCCCTTTTTAATTTAAAAGGGAGTTTGAAGGTGCTGCTAAGGGACGATGCCTCGGCCATTGACCGAGTCATCGCTTTCTTGCACCACTTGAAAATATTTTTGAAATTTAATACACAAATAAAAATTTTTTTTCATTTATACATATAGTTCTCTGTTTCTTTTATTTATTTTAATTTAATTTATTTTGTGTTCATGTTATTGTTATTGAAATTTATTTATTGGTAAACTTTTACCTATTATTGTTTTAAATGTTGTTATTATTTATTTACTGTTATATTGTTATTTTGTTATTTAGTTTTTTAAGAATTTTTTCATTGTTATAGGTTTATTGTTGTTTTTGTTATTTATTGTTGTTGTTTTTTTTGTTTTGTAATTTTTGTTGTATTTAAATTTATTTGGTTTTATTTAAAATATTGCGTTCGGTTAGATTTTGTTTGGCGATGATAACCACAATTGGTTTTTAGCCAGGAAAAAAAATCACAATTCTTTTAACTGTTTATATTTAGTTTTGGTTTGTATTTTATTTTTCTTCCTGACTTTATCCTTAACAGTTTTTATCCGTCCATGTTTATTAATGACCTCTTTATATTTTATTTTATTTTTGACTTCATCCTACATGATTCTATTAGTTGTTCACATTTCATGTTTTTCTGTTTATAATATATTTTTCTTATGAGCTTCTTACTTCACAATTATTTTATTTTATCTATAGTTGGTTCATATTGTTTTCTTACCGGTTTCATCATTTACAGTTCGTAAATTTACCATTACTAACAAATTACTGCTATTCAATTCGTTCGTTTATATCTTCCTCTTTTATTTTTCTCACTGACGTAATTGGTCATGCAATTAGTTAGTAGCCATTTTCTATTCTACAAAATAATGTTTAGAAATTGCGTTTTTCAATCAAATTTCTATAAAGTCCCTCACAGATAAATCCACGCAAGAGATGTTGCAAGAATTTTTAAATTTAGCTTAAGGAAAGTAGCTGTTATCAAAGTAGCTTGGGTTTTTTTATTACTCTAATCAAGCATTGATATGAAGCGTAAGAAGAAAATACCTCTTTGTGAATTGGTCGACATTTACTAGATTGGAAGGGGTGACTTCACACACGCACAAATTGCTGTTACAGCTATTTCGAGTGAGGATAAGTGACTGTAGGTAAATATAGGTAAAAAGACACTAAAGTAAAGAAAGAAAAAGCAGAAGCACATAAAAAAATTTGTATTGCGAGAGAAAGAGAGATGGAAATTTGTACGGAGAGGAGAAATGATCAAGAGGACGGGGAAAAAGAGAGGAAGAGGAAAGAAAAGGTCTATAAATAAAATTATTCAGTTCGTTCTATTATTTTACACTCTCCTTATATTTAACTTTTGAAAATTTTCAGTCATTCATAAATTTTTTTTTATTTATCCATTTAAGTTCAAACACATTTGATTTATTTGTTGTGGTAAACCCTTAATGTTATTACATATTTTTTTTTAAATATTGCATTATTTAAATTTATGAAATTAATTTTAGTTTTGTATGGAAGTAAAACGAATCTCAAAAAGGTGTGCAATATAGTTATTTCATCCCATTTTTGGCTTAAAATAAGCGATAAAATATGATTTCATGAAACAACTAGTTTTATGTTTGGGTTATGAGGAGCTGTTATAACGTATAGGTTATATCATTTCATTTAGAAATTTTAATTATTTAATAAAAGTGACTAAAATGAAATTTTTGCTTTTCTTGGCCCAAGTAAGAATTCAGTTTAAACCAATTTTGTTTTTATTACTTGTTTTTCAAATAAACTGAAAAGCTTCCCAAAAGACGTTGGGACTTCTCAATTCCCCACACCTTGGTCACAAAGCAACGATAATGGTTCAGTTTTAGTTGGAAGCAGTTGTTAATTAAAATTAACAAGGTCGAGCTTTCCTCTTGATAATTAATTTTACAACGTCCACATTCCACTGCTCTCAGGACGTTATGCAATAGATAATTAAACCTTACTCAAATACGTCCTTGAATTGACGAAGTTTAAAGACATTTGGCGGAGTTTAAATTTAACACTTAGCAGAGCAAAAAAAGGATAATCTTGGTAACTATTTTAATTTAATCTGACAAGTAATGCGAAATGCTCAATTGCTAATCAATTGGCGTAAACAAATGGAAATTTTCCAAAACACTTTTTCCGAGACAGACAATATGCAATGGCTTTTTAAAGGAAAATTATTTTTAGGCTTCGGAAATTAACTGCATAGGTCGAGACCTTCTCTAAACGTTGACATTAAAAAAACAAACCGGTAATTATAATAGTGTGTTGTTACTATTAAAACATAAAAATCTAAAATATACACTTTGTTTAATGAACAAATAATGAATTAAGAAGAAAGAATGTTATCTCTCTAGCACGAAAGTAGTTGTAGCAATTAGCAAACAATTAATGCTTTGTGTAAATGAAAAAGAAAGCTTAGTTATTTGCAATTCTAAACCAAAGAGTAATTTTTCTACAATAGAGGAAAAAGTCTATTTTATTCAGTTTTTATTTCCGACTATGGCAGAACGTTCATTAATTTGCTTATTTTATTACATTTTGTTTATTATGGTCTTGATTAAAATGTTTTATTATTATAATTAGATTTTAAATACTTTTTCACACTTTTTACGTTCGAAAATTTATTAAATATTATTCACATGTTGATCTATGTAAAATATATTGTTACATACGGCAAGAATATACTTCTTGTATGGCCAGAATATACGAGCCTTTACCATAAGAGGAACCTCAAAAGCCAATCTTGGAACTGTTCCGCTTACTTCAAAGGTTTTAGTTTTACAAGGAATAACACTTTTAAATGTGATAAATATGATCTTTTGTGACTCCGAAGTAGTTCCTTCACCGTATGTTTGTCCCCAAAGATTAGCTTTTACCAGGTGGGATAACTCCAAAATATATCTCTTTCACAAGATCTGACTCTAAAGATTAGTTTTTATCAGGTGAGCTTAGAGGTTACCTAAGATATCTCCAAATACTATCTCTTACCACATGATCTGGCTCTAAAGATGAGATTGTGCAGTGTTAGCTTACTTCAAAAGTTACCTTTTACAACCCGATCTGACTCTAAAGATGAGATGTTACCGTGTGAGCTTAATCTATAGATTACCTTTTGCCACATGATCTGACTCCAAAGATGACCTTTTAACGTTGGAACTTAGTTCAACAGTTACCTTTTACCACATGATCTGATGCTAAAGAAGAGCTTTTAGCGTGTTAGCTTACTCCCAAGTTTTCCTTTCACCACAATATCTAACTCTAAATATGAGCTTTCAACAAGTGAGCTAGCATTAAAAGCCTTATTTTACCAGTTCAGGTGACTCCAAAGATGATCTTCCACCACAATATATGAATCTAAAGATGAGCTTTTACCAAGTGAGCTAACTTTAAAAGCGTTCTTTTACCAGTTCAGGTCTCTCCAAAGATGATCTTTCACCACATTATCTGACTCCAAAGATGAGCTTTTACCAGGGACTACTAACCTGCCAATAACGCGATCAACCAGGTACTTGGGTATCGCTCTGGACAGCAAACTCCAGTGGTCGGGACATATAGAGGGTGCTGTAACAAAAGCTGCAAAAAGGCTGAATATAATGAATAGACTAACTGGAACGAAGTGGGGTGCTACTCAGGACGTTCTGATTACTACATACAAGTCTTACATCCGCCCAATCCTTGAATACGGCTCAGAAGCTTACAACACGGCTTCTGATTATGCAAAGAAAGACCTGAATACAGTCCAAAACAATGCATTAAGACTGATATGTGGTGCTGCGAAGTCTACCCCAATTACAGCGTTAAAAAGTCAAACAGATATTGGCCCCTTAACGCTCGCAGAGACAAAGCTACTATCAAATTCTTCGAAAGGGGCTTAAGAATCAACGATGACTTCTGGAGGAAATACAGATGCGCAAACCAAAGGCTTAAAACCCAAGTCACACCACTGGCAAAAACCGAAGAAATAAGAAGAAGAGATGGATTGGAAGAATCAGAGCGACAACCTTTCAAGAAAACGAAATATATAAAGGAAATGACCAAAATACCATCGTGCACATCAATACCTGGTGTAAGCCTGAGAAAAGCCGACATCCAAATCTGCGAACTCAACGACAGGTATCCGGCCAACGAATGGCTGCGTGTGTACACAGATGGGTCGGCAATGCATGACGCATGCGGAGCCGAATATTTCTCCTCAATCGGGCAAAAATCAATAGCAGTGGGGGAAAACGGAACCAACTTCGAAGGAGAAGTGACCGCCATCTGCGAAGCGGCCAGAGAGATTCTTCTGTCGGCCAACACCAAGAAGGTAGTTTTCCTCTCAGACTCAACATCCGCGATTGAGGTGATCGCCTCCCCAAAGCCACAAGAAGGGAAGGAAATAAACAACTGCCAGAAAACACTCCGCATGTTACAAAAAACAACACAGATCGCAGTACAATGGGTGCCGGGGCACTGTGACATCAGAGGAAACGAAAAAGTAAATAGTTTGGCCAAGAATGGTTGCTTGGCGCAGCCTATCCTCCCACTTTCATACCGCAGTGTCTGTCGGAATATAAACAGCACTATCAGCGACTCCGTGAAACGGGACAGGAAACAAGCTGCTACAGGAAATCAATGGGGAAAGATCATCCCATCAAGCATACCACTGGATTTTCCGAGAGGTGTAGCAGTGGATTTGTTTAGGATGACCACTGAACATGACTACCTGCAGAGACACCTGCATCGCATGAAAGTGGTAGACACACCAATCTGCCCGCTCTGCTCCGACAACGAAGGGACGGCAGAGCATCTTACCACTTGTGACGGCCTGAAGGATATCTTTCACGAGGAGTCCAGGGAAGGACGCGCTACATTATACTGGGAGGCACGGCGTCGGATGGCTGAGAGGCCAAGGACGGGCGTTGGCTGAAGTAAGAAGTAAGTAAGCTTTTACCAAGTGAGCTAACTTTAAAAGCGTTCTTTTACCAGTTTAGATGACTCCAAACATGATCGTTCACCAACACATAACTACAAAGAAGAGGTAACCAGGTGAAATGTATGACACTATACATCTATATAATCGGGACAATAATTTTACTGCAAAGCATACTAACTACCATCAGGAGGCATACAAATTAATTTCTTTACTGTATTATATTTTCTATAGTTTATTTTTATTTACAATTTTTAACCCATAGAAGGCCACCATTCACCCTCATAGGCACACTCAAGACGTAATGATTTTCCCCTTCGCTACAACAAAGAAATCAATATTGTTCAAAGATTTCAACCGCACGAGGCCTTAAACCAACGAAGTTTCAACTTCTTTAAAATTCTTGAGAGTTTATAAAGAAACTTTCCCGCAGAACAAAAGACTTGTAAAATAGAAATAAGTTAACCCTTCTAAATGCTCCACTACAATAGCTACCAGTTGGTAATCTTTCATTTCTCATGAATCATTTTATCCTGTTATAAAACTTGGTTTCTTTTAAAATACTTTAAACTCGTTCTTAAGTTATAAGCCTTTAGTCTGTGGAAATACGTAAAATAAATTTTATTTCTTAATTATTGTTTACTACTCCGATTTAAATCGAAAAGCTATATCAATTTGTTTTTAATATTATTCTAATAAGTGTAAGACGCTTCAGGGTTTCCTCAAATTTCTTGTCCAGTTTAAGTCGGATCCAATTGAGAACGGTAAGTGCTACCTCTGGATTGCAATACTCAAATTCTTTTCACATAATCGTATAACTCCCGAGCCATAGAAAGAGACGTGTTAGTGGATTTACTTATTAGTGTTAATCGAACCTCGCTGTTACACTTACCGGTCTTTTTCACCACTCTGCCTAAATGAGAGAGTAGTAGGCAGCTGTTTGGCCTTCTCTCCTCCTAGTCAGCGATATCCCCTCTTGCTCATCCTAAGTCTTTCGCTATATATCCTGTTATACCAGATTCCTCAAGAGTCTGCGTAAATAATGAATATTGTTTTTTTCTAAAGTTCAAATATGAACAAAAAATTCTGATTCATTATCAAGGAATGCTTTCCTTAATCTCAGGAAAATAAACGTAACATTCTTCAGAGAAACGTCGTGGGAAGATTGTAAAGCTTATCATAAGAGTCGCAAATAACAAAATATGTTACTAAAGATGAGAAATAGACGGAAAATGATTATAAGGATAAGGGTTATGTTCACAAAGAACTAGATTCAGATCTAAAAATCACCCTAAAGAGAATAAAACAAATATAAGTAAAAAACAATTAATTGTAATTAAATTCTACGTTTTACCCTGAGAAAATACATTTTCATCAATTATAGTAATGGAATTAATGGAAGTATATGAAGGCAGCATTTATTTTAGACCCGTTATAAATGTGGATCTGACATTTCAGTCAGTTGGATCAATCCAATTCTCTTTGAAAGCAGCCTTGATTCAATATTGTTATACTAAGGTCAGCGGTGTGTGATCAAGCTTTTGCTTGTTGCGTTTAAACAGTTACAGGCGTCACTATTTGTTAATTATCTTTGAATGTAAATTAATTAAACATTGAATATGTAATTAAACATATCACTGAAAATCAGGTAGTATCCTGAAACAAACTATCTCTAGCTGGACGTCGTCACAGTTTTTGAGTTTATATGTGATTACAAATAATATTCGTTATTTTTAGAAACATTTTTTGAGCTAATTAATGTGTCTTAATATTATTAGGAGGAAATTTGTTAATATAACATACCTCTTTAGTATTTCAGAGAATTAGACTTTTTTTACTACTGATAGAGGAAGAAATTTTCTGTTACAAATTTGAATATTCGAGTATTCATGTTGATGGCTATACTCTGAGGGAATAATTACATAAGTTATATTTGGTTGTCATATTGATTGTATAAGGGGTGTTTCATTTGAAACCTTATGCATTGGCTTCTTTTGAATCAAAATTCTTTCCTGCTAATACTCCCTCCCCTGCTCATACCCATACAAACAATTTTCTCTTTCCTTCCATTCTACCCCCACTCCCAGCGTATGATCTTTACCATCCCTTTTCAATTCCCTTCCTCCAGCGTATCAACTCTATCATCCTTCTCAGGTTTTACAACACCTCTTCTATGTCCCTCCACTTTACTCCAAAAATTGATATTCAACATCCCTTTTCACTTTCTTTCCATTTTCCTCCAGCGCATCAACTATATCATATTTCTAAACCTATTACTCCCCTCCCCCTGCTTAGATCCTTACAACGTCTCTTCTATTTCCTCATATACTATTCTTCTATACTATTCTATATTATCCTTTTATCTTCTATATTATACTTCTATTTACTCCATATTATGATCTTTAACACCCCTCTCCAATTTCCTGCAGTTTTCCTACAGCGTATAGGCTCTACCATCTTTCTTAACTTTTTACTCCCCTGCTTATATCCTTGCCGCTCTTCTTGGCTTTCATCCCACTTTACACCAGATTATGGTTTTTACACTCCCATTCAGTTTCTTTCCCTTTTTCTCTAGCGTATCAACACTATCATCCTTCTAAACGTATTACTCCCCTCTCCCCTACTTATATCCTTGCAGCACTTTTTGGCTTTCCTCCCACTTTATTCCAGATTATGGTTTTTACACCCCCTTTATTTCATTCAATTTTCCTCTAGCGTATCAACTCTATCATCCTTCTAAACGTATTACTCCCCTCTCCCCTACTTATATCCTTGCAGCACTTTTTGGCTTTCCTCCCACTTTATTCCAGATTATGGTTTTTACACCCCCTTTATTTCATTCAAATTTCCTCTAGCGTATCAACTCTATCATCCTTCTAAACGTATTACTCCCCTCTCCCCTACCTATATACTTACAGCCCGTCTTGGCTTTCCTCCCACTTTACTCCAGATTATGGTTTTTATACCCCCTTTATTTCATTCCCTTTTCTTCTAGCGTATCAACTCTATCATCCTTCTAAACGTATTACTCCCCTCTCCCCTACTTATATACTTGCAGCCTTTCTTGGCTTTCCTCCAACTTTACTCCAGATTATGATCTTCAACACCCAGCTTCAATTTTTTTCCGTTTTCCATTAGTGTATCAGCTCTAATATCCTTCTTAACTTATTGCTTCTCTCTACTTCTGGTATAACCTTACAATCCTTTTGTATTTTACTTTACTTCAGAGTATGATCTTTAACATCCCTTTTCCCTTTCTGTAATTTATTACTAGTTTCGCTCTTAGTAATTTTTCAATATGAAAATAAAACCTTCTTCTCTTGATCTGTTTTCCATTAGCCAATAAAAATCGATATGGATTGGAATTTTTAAAGCTGTATACTTTCATGTTCTACTTATTTTTTTGTTTTTGATATTTATGTTTAGTAAATTTTCTGAAATAGAAGGAATGTACGACGAGCGTCTCCTTTTCATGACGTACATTTATCTAACAGATTTACATTTTTTTCAACTGAAAACTTTATCAACTTTTGAATTTCCTTTTTTCTTTTATTACAGTTTTGTTATGAAAAATGGATTCATTAAACCTCCTAAACTAATATCATTCATTCGGTTTTCTTCCTATGATTTACCAAACCTGTTCGTATTTCAAGTTAAAGTTAAAACTTTCTAAGCTATTGATAAAATAAAGTATTTTAGGGTTTCAAGTACCAATGAAGTATTACTTTAGTATTTATGAGTAAAGTAAGGTATAAAGTAATAATTGGATTCATTTCCACGCAGAGTGCAAAGTTTACTTTTCGCTGCCGACAAACCGAGGTGCAACTCGTAAACAGTGTCGCGCCTTTGTGCCGAGAAGTTTGGCAACATTGCAAGTCTATCATCGTCCATTAGCTTTTGTATGAAAACGGAAGCCGCAGTAAAGCTCTGAAGTTACGACGAGCTTCAGTAGGGCAGGGTTGTCATAACAACCGTATAGCATTTATAACACTTGCACAATGCGACTGTAACACAATGTAACACACTTACTGTATGTTTAAGAGTTTAATTTAGTATTTTTCTGAGATTATGCCGACGCTTTTGAATGAATTTTCTTATTTAATACTATTTAAATTTGCACAACTCATGGGTCATCATAATTCATAAACTTAGTAACTCGAAGCATGGGAAGATGGTAAATCCTAATCATTGGAACCAGATTTCTTTTGATTCTCTTGTCTTGCTTTTGATTTCCCACCGGGCCTTGCTAAATTACTTAAGGGATTTGTAACTCTACCTTAATATGGTTTTTACCACTGTGCAAATAATTCGATCCTATTAGTGTGGGTGCTATGGGTACTATGACGTCACGTTAGGGGCCTCTTCACTTCGCCTCTTTGTGCTTAAAGGTGAGCAAATTAAACTTAATATTTTTCTTTTGGTTCGGAATTGATTCTTGAAAATAATTATAAATCCATTAATGATTTAAACATCATCAAAATTTTTTAAAAAACTTACAATTTGTAAAAAGTATTTATAAAATTTTAAAAAAACTGATTAATTTTGTTTTAAAACGTATAATGAAAAAAATGTTTTTTCTTGTAACATCTTTACGTCCGTCTTACAAAACATAAATTCTCTCTTATTTTGAAACATTAAAAAATCATAAACGCCAATAATGGTTTGTAGAGATGGACATTGCACGTTTCTAGTGCAAGTCCAAGAAACAAGTTTATTTCCTAATTTAATAAATTCATGTTAGGTCATAATAGAAACATTTTAATTTGGTGTAAAACTTAATTTCAAACTAGCAAAATCTATACAGATTACGAATAAGTCATTATTAAGTAATAGAGTTTGACTGCAATAATAAGTGTCATCACATAGATTTGCCAACATTAAAACTCAAACATTACCTTTCAAAAGTGTACGATTCAGTATTACAGGTTAGCAACTTACTAAGCATAAAATATAGCCCGTATTAGTAATACTAGAATCAAGTAAGTAGAAACAAATACCAAAAACAAATGGTTTTTACTTTGGGGTTACTTAGTTTACAACGGGTACTTATATTACGATAGTAGGGTGAAAGGTTCTAGGCCTGACCCAGAGATGGAGTTCCAATCAGTGTAATTTTATCTTTCCTGCCTGGGCGCACATGCCATTAGCTTGTATGATAGACTTTAACTTGTTCACTCGAATAGTTTGTGTATAGGAATTTTATTAGTAGATGTCTTGCTTTTTTCGTTAAAAGCGAAAAACGTGAATATCGTACGCTGATAAACTTTTTCGTTTTGGATGGATTAACCCCTATAGAAATGTATCCGAAGTTGACAAAAGTGTACGGGGATTCTGCTCCTTCAATGTCAACAGTTACAACGTGGCCAGCTGTATTTAAACGTGGTCGCACGTCGCTGGAAAATGACCCACGCCGTATGGTAAAGGACGATAACAATCCGAAACCACACCGGAAACTATCGAAAACGCTCACGATATCTTGTTGGGCTATAGGCGAGTAAAGGGGCGTGGATAGCTAAGTGTGGGAAGGCATCAGAAGAAAGGGTGCGAAATATCTTTTACGAAGAATTAGCGGTGCGATAGCTCTGCGCACGATGGGTGCCGCATTTGCTGAATGCGGATCAAAAGCAAATTCATAAACGACATTCACAGCAATGTTTTGACCGACTCAAGAAGGGTCTGGCTGATTTTTGTGGCGGCTTGTCATCATGGATGACACCACTATTAAACGAAATTAAACACCAGTATAACAGTGGGTGTGAGCGAAAACTAAAGCGAGGTTGATCGGTTCTGATGGAAAGGTCATGGACGTCGGTTTTGGGGTACGAAAGGGGTCTTTGTTAATTGATTACCCTAAAAAATGCAGAACTATTGCGAGTGAATAATACTCCAACTTTCTTAACAATCTGAATGTCAAATTCACTAGAAAAGGCCTGGCTTAAAGAAGAAAATGTAACCTTTCATCATGAAAACTCACTTTCAAAAAAAAGTGTATTGACAATGGAAAAATTGCGACATTTAGAGTACCATTTAGTCGATAATCACCGCTTTCCTCCAGATTTCATACCTTCGGGTTTCTCTTCCGAAACCTTAAGAAATTTGTTCAATGAAGACGTTGAGAGGGCCTTAAATGAATATTTTAACCTCCTTCCAAACCCTCACTTCCGAGAAGGAATACTGATATTGAAGATACGCTGTACCAAGTTTGTTGAAGTCAAAGGAGATTATGTAGATACATAAAATCTGTTTTAAACTGAAAATTGCTATCTTTCATGGCCGAGAACGTTTCACCCTACCCTAGTATGTAGGTACTAATTTTCAAACGCTTATGTATTCTGGGAATAACTTTAGGCTTAATCTTTGCAATTACAAGTGTAGGAAATCATTTTTCCCTAGCAGGTCTATAACTTTTTTAAAATGATCTTGTGTGTTAAATTTTATATTTTTAATTAATTAGTAATATTTATTTTAAAACAGTTTGTCTACAAAAAGAGACGTATTTTAACATTTAATCAATAAAAACTTACTTTATTATAAGAACTTGGTAAAATACAAATTAATTTTTGTTTATGGTAAAATAGCTCGGTGTTTTACAAAAACATAGTATTACTACGTAATATTCAACGAATTTTATTTGAAATATTTAATA
>JBAIZL010000006.1:17517427-17614927 GCA_036971475.1 Prosapia bicincta | reverse complement strand
AGACGTGAGACAATTACGCAATCCTCCTTCACAAAGCTTCTTCACGTGAACATAACAACCAATAAAGCTCGTTGCTATGGCAACTAAATTAGTTTCCTCTGAGCGATCACTGCAACAATTAATCTGTTTGTAATTTCGACTTTGAATATAAATCTGATATATCACGATCATGGCCTAAAGGTTTACACCATAAGGGCGTTTACACCTATTGATATCATTATTTTAAGGAAATAGTTTTCTGTTAAACGTATGTCGAAATATTTACAGCCTATTAACCGTGAGTAATAAGAGGGTTTTAGTAAATAGGTTTTATGGATCTAATACCATTACAGGTGTCTTTTAAAGACAGTTTATCTAAAGTACGTTGACCTTGAACTTTAAACGGGAAATATATGATTTTTCTACACTATAATCGATAGCAGCTGGCATGTAGAGTCGCAGATAAGGAACATTTAGGTTGAGCGGCAAATGCGTTGTTGAATTACCCTATCGCTAGGGGAGTTAGATTTTATCAGCTCGACTATTTAAATAATAATATAATATTTACATTTTATAGATCGCCAAATTTATTTGTCATTTATTTAATCTAGCGATTTATTTTAGTGACAGTGACTTAGTTTCATGAGAAATTGGAAGATTATAAACACTGTGCCAGAAGGAAGAGGCTAATGAACCTGATCGTAATAGAATATTACTCTGATGACAGAAATTAGCAAGTCTGTTTCAAAAACATAAACCCAAAGTAGAAAAGGCAGTAAGGACTGAAATTATATAGCGCTATTTACATTACAAATGTCATATTTACGAACATAATCTGCTAAATATTACTTTGAAATCTACATTAACCGTCAATCAGTTTGTCTTTAATTTTGATTTTAGTAACAATGGACCTTCAAAGTATCCGAACATCTTAGTTGCCAAAATTATGTTAAATTACTTAATGAAAACAAGAATTCTACGATTCTTTGCATTCCGTTCATATTTATAAAGTTGATTGATGAGGAATTTGTAATAAACTCTAGAACACTAATGTTATTTCATGTTTCCTTAATTTCCTGCTGGTAGTAACAAACTAATGACTATGATAGTCCTAGCCAATATGACAATGATAGCGGATTTCACAAGGGTTTTCTCAGATACATCAAGTCAGTAAATAAATTGATGAAAGTAAAACGAAAAACACCCTAAGATGGAACAATGTAATTCATAGTCTTTTTGAAAGTAAAATAAAAACTTCAGGACACGTGTTTTGTTTACACTTTAAGTTTAGTTGTAAAAATTAATAAAATGCATTAAAAAAATACTTGGAACACACTTTAAGCCTTTATCTGGGAAAAGCAACACATTTGCTTCGGATTCAAATCATAAAACTAATAAATAACTAGATTTATTAAGCATTTAATTCCCTGACTAAAGGTAGAATTAAATTCGTAATATTAATAGAAGCTACGAAATAAGTGATGCATATTTCATTAGTTCTAAGAAGTGCCACAATTACGCAGGCCTCCTTCACAAAGCTTCTTCACGTGAACATAACAACCAATAAAGCTCGTTGCTATGGCAACTAAATTAGTTTCCTCTGAGCGATCACTGCAACAATTAATCTGTTTGTAATTTCGACTTTGAATATAAATCTGATATATCACGATCATGGCCTAAAGGTTTACACCATAAGGGCGTTTACACCTATTGATATCATTATTTTAAGGAAATAGTTTTCTGTTAAACGTATGTCGAAATATTTACAGCCTATTAACCGTGAGTAATAAGAGGGTTTTAGTAAATAGGTTTTATGGATCTAATACCATTACAGGTGTCTTTTAAAGACAGTTTATCTAAAGTACGTTGACCTTGAACTTTAAACGGGAAATATATGATTTTTCTACACTATAATCGATAGCAGCTGGCATGTAGAGTCGCAGATAAGGAACATTTAGGTTGAGCGGCAAATGCGTTGTTGAATTACCCTATCGCTAGGGGAGTTAGATTTTATCAGATCCACTATTTAAATAATAATATAATATTTACATTTTATAGATCGCCAAATTTATTTGTCATTTATTTAATCTAGCGATTTATTTTAGAGACAGTGACTTAGTTTCGTGAGAAATTGGAAGATTATAAACGCTGTGCTAGAAGGAAGAGGCTAGTGAACCTGATCGTAATAGAATATTACTCTGATGACAGAAATTAGCAAGTCTGTTTCAAAAACATAAACCCAAAGTAGAAAGGCAGTAAGGACTGAAATTATATAGCGCTATTTACATTACAAATGTCATATTTACGAACATAATCTGCTAAATATTACTTTGAAATCTACATTAACCGTCAATCAGTTTGCTTTAATTTTGATTTTAGTAACAATGGACCTTCAAAGAATCCGAACATCTTAGTTGCCAAAATTATATTAAATTACTTAATGAAAACAAGGATTCTACGATTCCTTGCATTCCGTTCATATTTATAAAGTTGATTGATGAGGAATTTGTAATAAACTCTAGAACACTAATGTTATTTCATGTTTCATTTATTTCCTGCTGGTAGTAACAAACTAATGACTATGATAGTCCTAGCCAATATGACGATGATAGCGGATTTCACAAGGGTTTTCTCAGATACATCAAGTCAGTAAATAAATTGATGAAAGTAAAACGAAAAACACCCTAAGATGGAACAATGTAATTCATAGTCTTTTTGAAAGTAAAATAAAAACTTCAGGACACGTTTTTTGTTTACACTTTAAGTTTAGTTGTAAAAATTAATAAAATGCATTAAAAAAATACTTGGAACACACTTTAAGCCTTTATCTGGGAAAAGCAACACATTTGCTTCGGATTCAAATCATAAAACTAATTAATAACTAGATTTATTAAGCATTTAATTCCCTGACTAAAGGTAGAATTCAGTTCGTAATATTAATAGAAGCTACGAAATAAGTGATGCATATTTCATTAGTTCTAAGAAGTGCCACAATTACGCAGGCCTCCTTCACAAAGCTTCTTCACGTGAACATAACAACCAATAAAGCTCGTTGCTATGGTAACTAAATTAGTTTCCTCTGCAACAATTAATCTGTTTGAAAAATCTTTATTGGTTAATGTTTTATCACACAGATTGTATAACACAGCTTTATAGATTTATATAATAATACAAATAATAATACTCTACAAATAATACAATTTGATAGAGTATATAAAAATTATTAACAGCAACTGGCTTGTAAAATGAAAATGTAAAAAAACTCTCGCAATCAGGAATACCTCTGCATACTATCAAAAATAACTAACTAACCTTTTGGAATAAAACTTCGACTACTACAGGTGAAAGTATTTTGCTTCACTAAAAGCACTCACATTTAGAAGTGCACACAATACATTTACTCACTGAATATAGGGCTTACACAATAATATTTTAGTTGGCGAAACTGGGTGTTTGTTTTATTGCCATAATAGCGACGTCATGATAGATGTGGTTTCTGTCAGAAGGGGGGGGGGGGAAAGTATGGGAAATATTTGTTCTTTCCTTGACCGGAGTGTTTGTACTGTTTGTTTGCAGGGTCAAGAACTCAGGTCACTTTCCCGACTAATAATAAGGACGTAGCATCAGACAGAATCAGAGCTAACTATTCATCAGCGTGTAGTGTTGTATGTAATCCGGACCGCCTCAGGCCTAAGCACGTGTCGCCAAGCTCTTACTAGCCATGATAGATTCCTGGTATGATTGTTATTAGATAAATCGATACCTAGACACAATAAATCGAAACCAAATAGCTCTAATCAATTACATTTAATCACTATAACACAACGCGAGGTGTATATTTCGTTTCCAAGGCAACCATTTTTGGAAATACTTGTAAAACATTACTTAAAAAATAATTGTTTGCTAAATTAGTTAACTGCTTCCGTCCAGTTTTGACTGTTTTGTCTTTGGCAATCTTAGCCTCGACTTTTATTGACATTAAGACTTTGGGATTTGCGTTGAATAAGGACGTTGATCAGTGGGACTTAAATAATGATGTTAAACCTCCATATATTAAGGGATAGACACCCATTGCGTCTCAAGTGGTCAGAGTCCTTTCTGAAAGTAGAACCATTTTTTAGCGGATGCATCCACTAATTGGAGATATCTAACAATCACTCACTTTCTCACATAATGTGTTAATCAAGATATTAAAAATTGTCAAGAAGAAGAGTTTAATGGGTAGCCCATTAGGATCGTCCTTAAGTAGCAATGTGTCATATTACAGCTTTTAGAAAATAAATGGTGTAGAAAAAATTAGAAAAGTAAGTCCTATTTAAAATAATAATTTGATACTTGCATTCAAAGTTAGAAAGAATTAAGTCCATTTGAAAAACATCTGGTAGTACATTACTGATTGTGTTTCAACATATTTTTCCTTTCTGAATCTAACGAATTAAAAATAAATAAATCCTAAACAATATTGTTTCATAGTTTAAATGTAAAATTTCTTTAAAACATATTACTTTTTTTTTAAATACACAAATCTCGAGATCCTTCAACTTCAACAGTCACTTGTAGTCCTACATAATGTTTTTGTATCCACTTGTATATTTGTTTATAATTAAAACTTTAAAAACGATTTATGTCATCTGTTTATCATTTAACAATCCATTATTTGAAATGTTGCCGATAGATGTCGTGAATTAATAAACGTTTCTAAATCCATTATGAATGATGGATGTCCCTAATGATAGCTCTGCAGTTTGATATATTTCCTGATGTATATCGGAGCCCAACAGAATGTGTGTCAGGTGGGTAATCTACGAGACAACGTATTGTTCTAAACATTGCCCCTAATACTAAACTGAATTTAGTTAATATTTAGTGAAAAGTAGGTTGCAGTGAACAGGAAACTGGTTTAAATATGATCGCCAGTTACACGAATGTTCTCTAAGAAATAGAAATGGTAGTCTGTGGTTAAGGAAGGTTAGGGTAGGTAATGTTAGTTACAATTCTCATGAGTATCAATTTTCATATTCGTTTTAAATATGTTTAATTTATACTAATTTTTGGTATTTTTAGAAATATTAAATCAATATGTATAAAGAATACTTGAACTGTAAAGTGTATTCAGCCACGAAAAATGTTTTAAAGGTTTTATTGATTTATTTTAAATTTAAACAAACGAACTAAAAGCTATTGGTTATAATGATTCTTTTGACTCCGCAACTGGTTACAGAAAACCTAAAGTACAACTTTGTATAATATCAAGGGACGGGCATATGTTGTTAGTCATATCGAAAATAAGAGACTAAAAATAATTGATGTAAAGTGAAAAAAGTAAGGATTAAAGATAAATATAGGGGGTATAAAAACTTTTACATGAAACACTCTGTTAATTAATAACAATGCGTTTATCAAGGAGCATATGCCTTAACAAAGGAAAAAATACTGTTACTTTTAAGTTATGAAATGTAGGAATGTGCAAACCTGGAGGCGTAGAACCGTACTGTCGGCGCAAAGACTCGCTCATTCCTTCTACATTTTACTTTACGTTTATATTAAAAAATATTCATTTATTATGGTTACAAAATTTTGAAAGCTCCTGACTTATGATTCATGTCATCCTCTTTATTTGTTTTTGTGTCCGCATCTGTGCGTAAGTGAGGATTAAAAATCTGCATGTAAAACTAAACTTTTTTGGTTTTTTTTTAAAACAGATCATATTATAGTAGTTGTTAAATTTTGGAAATGCTTAAGTTTTTAAGTCCATCGTAAATTGTTTTACATCTGTGATGTTAATCCTCTACATGTGTTTTATGTGCGCATCTGTGCACTCCAGAATGCTTTCCATAATATGATCCTTCCAAATAACACATTAAAGGTCACAAGTAGGTCCAGACTATTTTTTAGAGTATTTATTTATAAAACTTTCATATAATATTTTTGACTCTCTCTCTATTTCAATACTTCTCTTCTCCTGTTTTTTGTCTTTTCTCTCTTCCCTCTCTCTCTCTCTCTCTCTCCCTCTCTCTCTCTCTCTCTCTCTCTCTCCCTCTCTCTCTCTCTCCCTCTCTCTCTCCCTCTCTCTCTCTCTCTCTCTCTCTCTCTCTCTCTCTCTCTCTCTCTCTCTCGTAGTATAAAGGACGTTACGTAGTGGATTGGTTTCCCATTAGGAGATTCATACCAAAATGTGTACTTACATTGTAAGGTTAGGCTTGGTTACTTATTTAAAAATAAATACCTAGTGTCATGTGGATCAATTCTAATAATAGTTTTAAATATGTATTAATTTAACGATAATTCGTTTAACGCTATACCCATGTATTTAAAGAACGCTAGTATTGCAATAGAATTAAACTTGTAAGGTATTCCAGGTGACGAATATTGATTTACATATCTTTCAAATATTGTCGCTGCTAAAACGATATCTGCCTCTAAGTTCCGACCGCTGATGTGTTCCCTCGGGAAATTAGCCCTACACATAATTATGGAATGTCTGGACCTTTGTTTCCACATAGAACTCGCTGGCCTTGAACTCGTGCTGGATAAAGTTGCCTTTATATGGAAACTGTAATTACAATACAGATAAAGTCACTTTCATGGAATTAGGGCGAGTTTGTATAACTCAATGTCTAACTCCCCACTTCCTCGTCAGGTAATAGAATCGAGGCTTCGCTGCTCCAGTTTTGCTTACAATAATGAGGACCTCATTGTTGTACAAACACAATGCAAATTTAAAGCTTATTTATTAAATAAATAAATTTCGCTTGAAAAATAAAAACTCTTAAATTTATTCAAATATAATTAGCGCATACTATTAAAATAACAGTATATAGCTTTATTTACTTTTCTTTGCTAAATATCTATTTACTGTTATTATATATTTCATTAACAAGAAAATGTATAAAACTATATACTCGAAGCTTCTTATCACTGTAGTATATTGACATTCTCAAGAGCCTCGTAAATCATAACCAGCTAAGACAACACTTCTGCGTGTAAATAGATCAGTTTTTACAGTATTTGTTTATTTGAATGTGTTCATAAAATCTAGAAGAATTTCCCCAATCTAGAAAATAATGTTTGTAGAAAATCTAGTTTATATTTTTTAAATGCAGCACTACATAGATTGTTATTACTTTCCAAATGTTGGATAGAATATTTCTACAAGCTCTTTAACATAGATTTTAAGTTTCCAAAGTTGTGTTCACAGGAAACTACCTTATACAACATTTTGTATACAATGGCCTAAACAAAAGGCTTAAAGCACTCATTAGTCATGAATCTTCCGACAAAGCCGGATTTCTATCAAATCTTTATGGCTGTAATAAACGAATAAAGCTTCATTGGGCGAACAAACCCCAACGCTGATTGCAGGATGAAAGCACTGCACAATCACTTTCCCCATTCTTACGTAAATATAAGGATCTCTTTGTAAGGACTCGAAGTAATAAATCCTGAGCATCTGTTACAACCAGGTGGGATATTATACTGATTTATATTGTTAAAACTCTACTTTGTTATACAAATGTTAAATACTGTTTATATATTGTGTGTAATAATATGTAATGGGGATAATATCGTGAAAATACTTCTAGAGGCATTTGTGAAATATAACAGATGAATTTCGGAAAAACGTCTGAACTTTGCACTTATGGAGGGGGTCAGAACGCCTTAAGGAAGATTGACCAAAGATATGTTTGGCTTTATCCTCTTCCCTAAAAAAAAAGAGGTGGGAACAATTCTGCAAGAGAGAAGACTCTAAGAAGATCTCCAGAAATTTGGGACAAATTACTTCAACATGGTCTAAGCTTACACAACATAAAGATGCAATATGCTTTGCTGGTCTCCAGTCTCGGCGATTGCAATGCACCTCAATGTCGCTTTATAAGTCATGTTAATCTCAATCATTGTCAAAAAAGCTAAATGTTAAAGGGAGAACTTTTTTACGCAAAGAACTATATGAAACATTTTCAAGAAATATAAAACTTACTGGTGGAGATAGTATTGAAAACCAATATAAAAATACCATGTCGTAGATGGTTCAACAAGCAAAAATAAAATTCCGAAGACTCACGGAAATTACCGGAAACATCCGAACTTGTTATATCTTTACAATACATTTCTATGGATACTGCTCCTGCCGTTTCTTCACTTTTTACTTTTTATGGAGACATTTTCTGGACTTTTTATTAGTAATATATATTTTATTTGAAAACTTCCTATCCTTGCGCCGACTCATTCGATATGGGTATGGGTATGGGTATGGGTTAAGCTGCAGACGATAACTTACAAACTAATGTACGGCAAATGTAACAGCCGTCGCAGCATTAAAGACAGACTCTGCTGTTTCAGACAATCAGTGATGAATAAACGGGTTATGGTAATGCGATATTAGATGTGGTCGGTAAAACATACTTCCTTCATTTGTTATAATCAGCCCTTAGAATATTTAGTTACTAAATCGCGCTTATAAAAATCTACATTTCTCCAATCATATTTCTTATACGAGGAATTTTACAGTTTAGTTTTATAGTTGTTGCACTCACAAATACGTGTATATATAAATTGGTTGTATTGATTCCACTTATGTTTTCCTCCTATTGGTTTTTTTGTTTTTACTCTTTTCTCCTCACTCTCAGATATTTTACCTTTACCTGTCTTCTTCTTTCTCTGTTTACTTTTCTTCGTGTTTTTCTGAATTTATGTTTCTTAGATTCCTCTCATTTTAACAGAAAGTCTTACTTCTCTTAGTATTTGTTACCTTAATCAAGTATTAACTTTTTCATAACAGAGTTTGACTTTCTCTTCTTTTTATCTTCTTCCATCACTCCTTTGTTACAACATTCATACTTTTCAAAATGAATATTTAATGCATAGATATTAATTTCCAACTTCTTTCTTTATTTTTACTTCTTCTCTTTTACTTATAGATTACATTTTGCTCCTCTTTTCTCCCCTCATCCTTCTGATTTCTATAAGTTCTTTTTCTGCATTTCTGCAGTAATATTTTTTAGTTTCCCATTACATTTGATTTTACTTTCTTTTGTGTTATTCGTTTGTCACTAGGTACATAATTTATATTCTATTTCCAGTTTTCATTATTGCTAATTTCTTCTTTTCCATCTATTTATTTTCTGTCGTTTTGTTTTAGTAATAATAATGTATTATTATAATATGAGCTATTGTATATTATATCTTGCTATTCCTATGATTTTTCTACTTTCACTGATTTTTGTCAGACCAGATGTGAGATGTAGCGTTAAAAGAGAATAGTGAAAAAAGACACTGACTATTTATGAGGCTTGAAACAAAAACAAAAATCATTAAGATCTTTACTTCCTCTCTTAGTGTGTAGAAGATAATAAGGTAAATAGATCAAACACTATAGCGAAGCACAGAAGAGAAAATATTATTGAAGGTAGTTTTTACAAGGCGTGAGTTTGGAATGGAAGGTAACAGATTCTCTACATGAAATAATTACACGACAACGTAACGCCGTCAACACCATCCTACTTGTTCTCTGAAAATATATATATTGCAGCTTAGTATTACAAAATGAAATTAAATTACTTTACTTGTGAAAAATATATTAACTTTCAGACGAAATATTAACTTAAAAATAAAATTTGAATGAACACACTTTTCTGTTAAAGTAAGTAAACGAAATTGTTGTGAGCGAGAACTTGAAGCAAATTGATTATAAGTTTCTTGAACAGCAATTACCCAATACGCTGTCAGATAGTGGCCTATTATAATTGGCTATTTTCATTTTAGCTGAAAAATCAAAGACAATAGAAATTGTATATTTTATTCAGTAAATTATTTTAAAATTAAATATCTAAAAGAGTAATTGTATAATTAAAATAAAAAGTCTCACGACATTCCTGAAGCAATAATTATTCATTCTAAGGAGGTAAACGTTTAAATAAAAACTAATTTCTACCGTTATTCACAAAGCTTGCGCAATTAAATTTTACAACCAATAATACAGTAAAGCTGTTTTCTTCACTAAGGAAGAAATTATTTACACAGCAACAATTAGGTCTTACTATGAAATCTTTATTGGTTTATGTTTAAAAACGTACAGATGTTATCCATAATATTGAGTATACTAAGAGTAAATCAACTATATTCTATAAACATTACTAACAAATACTAGATAATGAGAGGTTCATTGATGGTTGCTAGATGACGCTTTATAGTAAATAACTATTCCGTCAGCTACTGACAATTGGCTGACTGTGACGTTGGAATTATATTTCAAACGTAGTGCGGTGTTTCCATCTTATTGTGGAGACTGAACCCATTGACTTTTTTAAAGAGAAATTAACAATAAAAGAAAGGTAACAAACCACGGAGAGAGAGATAAAATAGCAAAAAAGAAAGAATAATTTATGGTAGCTAAAAGCAAAACTTATAGGGAAGAAGAATTAACCCTTGAAGAAGACATAACGTCAGATACAAAAATATAACCGCCAAGAAAGAAAAATAAACGGATAAGGAAGAGAAAATAATTGTCAAAAGAGAAGAAATATTCTTTAAAAAAAATAAACTCCAAATAAAATGAACTACCAAACATCAAGCACTAATAAAAAATATTTAAACGTCAAGAAAAAAACCCCCTCAAGGACAGAAAAGAAACTACCAAGAAAGTAGAATAATCGGTAAGAAATTTTAATTAATGAACCAAAAAAAAAACCAACTGTCACACGCTAACAGCCATGTAATAAGAACTAACCGTCTAAATAAAGAAAAATAGCCTCAAAAATATATTAGGCCTAAGCACACAATCTAAAGATGAAGGTACAATAAAAACCTGTACTTTGTAGATTGGAATCCTCGGACAAATTTTCCACTAGACCAAAGAAAGGGAAATGCACAAACGGGTTTATAGTTTTGACTAATACCAACCTTAAAAAGTAATATATATCTTTTGCAAAAGGGAGGCCCTACTAAGCTTTTATGCTTACGTATTACGAAATCACCTTTTTTTCAAAATTGTTTTTAATATAGACATAATTTTCAAACAAAAAACTAAATCTTTAACATAAAATGTCTTTCTAGTACTTTGAAAATTTTGATGTAAAAATTAGTATATAATTTTTTTATTTCAAGCGATTTTTGTAAGCTTTATTAATTTGCTTTTATAAATTTTGATAAAATAAAAGGCTAAGTTCAGATGAAACAATTACCCTTAAATCTCTGACGTCATCAATATCTGTCACGAGGTCCTTTTGTTTCGCTCATGGCTTTTATTGTTTCAAATTCAAAAGTTGCATTTGCTTCAAGCACTCGAAGCGGAACACATAGCTATGTAACTTTTACAGTGTTTTGGAAGGAGTTTGCTATTGAGAGCTTCTAGGGGCACATTCTAGGTGGGAAACCAACACAGCGCGTAACAGCCTGCACATCAGGTATACACAAAGCTGGACAGTTCTCACAGAGCTGTTGTTATTACTTTATTTAAAAGGAGAAATAAATTACCAGTGGTAATGAGGGAGATAAAATAGAAAGAGAGAGAGCCAAATCGATTGAAAGGAAGAGCTATAAACAAAAAAATATATAGACCTATTAGTGGTGACGTATAATGTTATTTGGTAGGACTTTGTAATGCACCTCTCGTACGCATAGACGCACGCACAAAAATGCATGTAGATTTAGTTGTGAATCAATTTACGCTTGACTTAAAAGTCAAGCATTTCCAAAATTTAAAATCCTGGTCTATAACCTTTCATTAAAAATAAATTTAATACAAAATGCAGAAGGAACGGGCCGAGTCTTTGCGCCGGGTATATAGACTACTCAAGAGCGAGTATTTTTGTCGTGCGGGTCAGGTTACGCCTTCAGGTTTGCACATTGTTTTGATTTATAACACCCTACTAATAATTATTTGTTGCAATCGTTAGGCAAACACTAATACATAAACGCATTGTTTTTAAAAATTAGAACTTGGCATGGAAAGTTTGTATAATCCCTTCCTTAAATTTAAGTAATTTTCTTTTGTTTTATTCCTTATTGTTTTCAATATTTTCCTTTTTCAAATTTTTAAATTAGTAGATATAACGGTCCTTTATACCATGGAAAGTTGTACTTTAAGTTTTCTGTATTGAGTAAAGGTATATCATGTTTGCTACCGAGAAGAGCATATATTCGCCGTCTGGTTTTTCACAAGGGACCGGCGGTAAGAAATCTTTCCACACAGACCACGTTAACCTAGGCCTGACCTTTATTACAGACCAAAAGTGGAAAGTTGTTATAATAACGTATGATACTTCATACCACCCTTGGCGTATGTGTGTTTGTTATTATAATTCTACTTTGTTAAATAAATGTTAAATGTTGTTTATATTTTGTATATTAATATATTTATGTGTAATAATATTGCTAAATTGTTCTGTGAAATATAAAAGATGCGTTTCTCAGAAAGTCTGCACCGTGTCTTTAGAAAGGAAGGAAGAATGCTTTGAGTTTAAATAGCCTGAGATATATATTGCTATATCCTTCTTACAAAAATAAAGGTAGTGGAAGCAATCTTCAAGATCGAAAATGTTTAAATCTACAGAAATGGGGGTCAAAGAACATCCACATGGGCATTTTGTAAGCAATATAGATATTTATTTTATTTCTCTCTCCTCGGGCCTCCTTAATCTCAATCCATTTCGTCGTCTGTTAAAAATTTTCGGTTTCCCATGCTTGACGTATTAACATAACAAAACCTTAAATCAGAAAGTCTTCGTAGGCAGGATATATTTGAGAATACGCACTTAAAAAACTTTTACAATAACAATAGAGAAGTAGTTTTGGAGAAAACGTCACGCATATGTAATATGACAAAGATCGTAACTGTATCAATGAATGTGAATTCGAAATCAAATAGAACTTGTCGAATACCTCCGAAAATTACCGAAATCTCCCGATTTAGTAGCGTCTTTCCAAACTGACTAAGCACCCCACTCTGTGGTTTCTTGGCATTTTTATGAGTTTTTTTTTTATTTCAGTCGTATTAAGAACTTTCTTATTACTAATAATGTATTTTATTAGGAAACTTGTTATCTTTGCCAACTCAGATCTCCATTCGCTTCGCATTGTTTACGATTCTTGCTATAGGCTAGGCCCGGGATTATAACTCTTTCAGTTATTGTCCGACAAAAATAATTTTCTAGAGTCGTAAAATTAGAATGGCTGAAACTCTTCGTACGGACTCAGACAATTGGCGGCGAATGACGCAACGTATGGTGATGTCGTATAATGTTGCTGTCATGTTGGTAAAAGTGTTTGCCTGAATGGGATTTATTGGGAAAGTTTTACTCCCTAACCCAAAATGTAGCATGTATTCTCCCTGACGCAGTGAAATACATAACAAATGACTGTTAGTTCACTTAAAACATAACCTATCTCTTGTACAAGTTAAAAGATAGGCATGCGCGGAACTCACAAGAGCTATTCAGTCGTGTAATGTTCCATTACGCAGATTGTCCCTGGAGTGATTTATTGTTGGGACGTAATAGGAAATTCCTTGTACATTCCTCACACAGATCAAATCAAGCTACATACATTATTCCTCAGAAGCTGTAGCGTAAATAACAACCCAATGCCCCCCGGAGCATAATAAGATCAGCCCCGATCCCTTCAGTAACCCCCGCCCTACACCTACTCAAATTCTTTCATTTTAGAGCCTTGAGTTGTAATTTCTGACGAGGGTGAAAAACAATCGTTGTAATATAACGTTTACACTGTTGTATTTGTTATGGTTTTCGGAAAATTTGTGTTTTGAGAATTTGTGTAATGCATGACTGAAAATCAGGGAACTCCTTTGAAAACAACACTAAACTGACATGATAACTGCTAATAAACCAAAATCATCATTATAACATCTAATTATTCTTATGTCCAAATACTGATATTAATATAATGTTCAATTGATTACCAAAAAATAATTTGTTTTTTATAAGTTAATGATAATTTACTTAATCAGTTGGAAACAATCCAACATTTAAAAGCATAATTCACCCATATCATAATAAAATCTGTTAAAATGTAAGAGTATTTACGGTATATCTATTTAACTAATACTAATAAAATGAGAACAAATGATCAGTTCGATTCAGTATTATTATTATTATTATTATTATTAATTAGGTTCTTGAATTAGATCCCATCTTATTTCTACATTCCTTCAATAATTAAAGAAAAATAAGAGAGAATGTTTACAACATTTTCTTCTGTCCTAATTCGAGCATTTTTAAATATTTAGGCATATGCGTTTAATAGATTATATGATTTATATTGAGTCCTTATGTATTATAGAATCCCAAGACAAAAGGATCACTAAATATTTTTAAAATTAGCTCTTTGTTTACTCGAGTCAATAGAATGTTGCAGAAGTCTAAAACTTGTAGTTTTCGTGCTGTACACCCTGAAACGTTTTTTAAATATATACCTTATAATATCATACAAAAGAGATAAAAGTAAAGACAGCATATAACAGACAAAATAATATTGAACATTTATTATGGTACCATAAACTAAAAATTCCAATGTTAGAATAATAAGGAATTTATAAGATAAGTTGTAGCACATATAATAAGCTGTAGTAGTCCAACAAAAAAAACTTTTAACTAGACTTAAACAGCATGTTGCGGACATTAAAAACGATCGGCCTGAACAATCAAGCATAGCTGAACATGTCCTTCATACTCAGCATGTATTAGATCAAAATTTATACTCGCTAAAAGCATTAACTTCAGGAAATTTTTCAATAGTTATGAAAGTATTTTTAATGTCACATCAAATAGTAAATATATTATTGTAGATAAATGTCCTAATCTTAGATCCCGTCTATATTCTTTGCTGTATTAGTTACGTTTTAAAGTCGTTTTATGCTATTGATTATTTCTATTTTATTTATTGTTATTAATTGTAGTTTGTATTGCATAGTTTAATATAGTTATTAATATAGTTTTTGTTTATAGCCTATATGGTCTAGATGGCCGACCATTGTGTGTGGTTGAGGACGGAGAGGGAGAGGAGCTTATCTTACGCCTATGTATAGCGACTACAGAGAATGGTAAGTTTGTAAATTATTGAATCCTAGATTGTAATTTTTAATATTAATATGTGATGAGGATGACATAGTCATCAAATTGTACATAAGAGTTTAATCTTAGTTAACTTCTAATATTAGTTATTTTCTTATTATTTATATGGTATTGGCGTTTTCGCCAATATTTTTCTTGTAGTTATTAACATAACTAGGAAAAATCCACTACCTACTGATATTTCCCAAAAGACGCATTTCCCACTAGATCAGTGTAGTGTTCAATGCTATAAGACATGTAGAAGACTCATTGAAGACTGTGTGTCTTGTACGTGACTCACAACATTGAACAATGCACTGATCGAATGCTTACCTTGTCTGCTGAAAAATACCAACTGATAGTAGCCATGTTCCAAGTGATATCTTAAGTATATACGCTGCAGAAGTGTTCCTTAAACATTAAAGAGGCCTATCCTATTTTCCAACGCCGCCCTATTCGTTATATGATATTCCTTCACTCAAACTGATAGTATTCTCTTTTGACTACATTAATGGCAATGTATCAAGGTTTGTTAAATATTTTTTGGGGGTCTCTTCAGTAACCATACAACTGTATATGTATGAGAGATATTCGTAAATATTACGGTAACTTCTACAATCTCAAAATGGTCGCTGATGATCCCTTAGTGCAATAATAAATGTTATCTCTCAGTACATAACCTTACTGAGTGTGACAAGTTGTTATTTCACTAAGCTCATACATCTTATCTTAATGTAACTTTCAACCTGATTTGTAAGTTCATACTTAAATGTTATTCTCAAAGTATCATGCCGTTTCCTGTGGAAGGATTCTGAAGCATAAGTAAACCACTTCCATCAATCATAAATGTCAATCAATGTGATAATTTCCTCATTTAATATAGTGAAAGTTTTAATTATTCCAAATCAGTTTGACTGCTTAAACTAAGAGTGACTAAACCGCAAATAAAACTATTCATACAATCAAGTAGAGTCACACATTGGTTTTGTAATGGTTTATAGGCATTAGAAACTGAAAGGAGGTTCATGTTTTTATTTTAGTGAACTGAAACAGACGAGGTTTTGATAGAATCTTATATAGTTTCGGAGGGGCAGCTGGGGGACAGCTAATGTTGAGCATGGCTGTTACAACTGAAAAGGTGCATCCCTACATACTGTAAAAAAATACCTATGTCCACAGCTAACTACACAGAGGCACTAAACATAAATTATTTAGCTCACAAAAATGGATATGACAATTATTTAATAGACAAACTACAAACAAAATCAACAAGAACAGTAACAACAACAAATACACGAACACAAACAAATTTATTACCCTCGCATACATAAACGAACTCACAAATAAAATAGCACACCCATTCAAAAAAGCAGGATACAATGTAGCTTACACAACAACAAATAAAAGCCAGACAGCTATCACAACAGCAATAATAACAGTACCAGCACATACAATATCCCAGAAGTGTACAAAATAATATGCAAAAACTTCAATAAGTTCTATATTGGATAAACAGGCAGATCTTTTGCCCAAAGATATAAAGAACACAGAAGCTCACTGCACACTACTATTAAATCCACTTCGCAAATCACATCATGGACAGTAAACACCCATGCAAAAGTATGGAAAATAACTTGAGCATCCTCCACACATGTAAAAAGGCCATAAATTAAACACACTAGAACATTATGAAATATATAGACATAGCAAGAAATATAAAAATGACATCCTAAATGAACAAACACGGCACAGATCACACATACTCTTCAATTACATCACTTCTAACTTTCGAAAATTGGTACCGAGGAAGCACAACTGCACCATTCCTAGCGGCAAAAATACGAGGCTGAAGAACTCATAAGACGAAAACGTTTCCTCCAAGTGTAAGTTAACAATTTAACAACTTTAGTTAACAAAAAGTCTGGTCGCAAGTAATAGCAAAAGTATAATGAGTAATTTACAACCAGCTCGTCATGAACAGCAACAAGATTTCGATATTAAATATATACAGAAAACTCCCGATTATCCGTGGGCGGATTAATCGGTTTGCGGATTATCCGGGGTCTGCCATTGTTTTACAAATATCCAATTATTATTCCAATCAGATTCATGTTTTTAAAATTTCCAAACGGTGAATTACGACGTAAATACATATAAGGCTTAATAGAAGTTAAGATGAAGGAAATAGATATGTAAATATGTACGTACTAATTTTTACATTGAAAGGGAAGCATCCCGACGCGGGCCAGTGAAATAAAAGGGGCGAGCAGACTACTGTATATAAGAAAAAATGACAAAATGCTTGGACGCCCGAAAACCTAATGAGTATCATAAAATTGTAAACAAATGTCAGCTAATGTCGGCTATAAATAGTCTAGGACATGACATATGCATTATCCATGTCTGTCATATACATTATCGATCTTTATGGCTTTGTGACACAAGTAGACACTGTACGATAAAATGGTTCTCAAGAAACGTAGATCGCACGTTAAAGCTAAATCAATGCTCACAAAAAAAAGACCAAAGTGACAGATTTTTTTTGTTAAAAAGTGAAAGTATTATGTGTAAAGGAAATTACATATGTACATACATACTTACTTTTGACATATACTTATGTACTTATAATCCGTCAAATACATCCACATTTTAAATTATTTTCTGTATTTATTTTGTCCTCTGAAGATTATTTGTAAATTGCATTAACCGGGGTCATTATTTGTGTAACTTATGGTATAATAATAGATTATCGATCGTTTTGCGTATTCTTTGTTCATAGCGAATTATCTGGGGAATTCGTTATCCGGCGTTGCCGGGCCACTCTATTCCACGGAAAATCGGGAGTTTAATGTACATATATATATATATATATATATATATATATATATATATATATATATATATATACATATATATTATTCAAAGCTTTTCACCAATAAAAGATCATTGTTATTCCTGAAGATGCTAATACTTATTCTATTGGCGAAAACCTTTGAATAATATATAAATTAAAATTATTCTTGTATTTGAAATAATTTTTACTAACCATTGTGATTGGGTTTTACAGCTTTTTTTTTTATCACTTATTTCAGAATTTAACTTGGTAAAAAACTACTGACTACTGATACGTCTAAGTAAACAGGTTTCATATCATACTTGGTCAGTTATTTCATACTTGGACCGTCTTTCAGTGTTAAATTAATGGCCTGTCAAGTGTGAGTTGCAGTTACTGATAAATATCAAGAAGTAAATGTGTAATGTTATTTAAATAGGCTAATATTAAATGTCTCTATGGGTAAGTGTTTACATATGATTGTATGTTGAAGGTATAAACTGCTTTATCAGTTTAAGCATTTAATTATTATGATTTAACTTACATTAGCTGAAACAGAATCACACTAGTTTACAAGACTATATTATAAAATGGTAAATTATTAATATTAGGTGAATCTTGGCAATTCTTGTGTATCTTATTAGCATGGAGTTATAATTATTAATCGTGTTTACACTTATAGAGACTATTGTTTGCGAGTTGGTTGCGAATCAGGTACAACTATTTATTTATAGAGGCAAAGTTTCAAAATACCTCATCGTCTTCAGGCCTTCAATACATAAGTACACAATAAAAATACGACAATAAGAACACTAGTTCTTATTGTACTGACAATAATAAAATGTTTTTCTAATTTTGTATAATTATAAGATATTTCATTATTATTATTATTATTGTAATATTTATTATTGTTGGTATTTTTAATTGTGTACTTATGTATTGTAGACTTGAAGCCGATAATGTACCCATTATTCTAACGTTGCCTGTATCAATAAATAGTTGTACCTAACTCGCAAGTCAACCGCTTTTATTTAAAATAGAATTAACATTGTTTCACTTTATAATCAAAAGTGGTTATTATTTAACTCAAATGAATAGCTCAAGAAAGATTGATTGTCCAAATACTCACTAAGTAGGTAACTTATTTAAATAAGAATTGAAATTTATATTATAATTCTGGTAATCTATTGCCAGAAATAAAAACAATTTGGCAAATTGGGAAATTGCAAAATTTGAGTAAAATAAGAATATCGGTTAGAATTATTATCTTATCAAGAACTTACTGATATTATTTTAGTATTCATTTTTTGTGGGCTATAACTTTCTGCAGATATTGAACTATAGATCTTAAAAATAGGACGGTGACTTGACTTTTACAGATAAACTGTTTTTCCTTTGTTTCCGGTTTACAATTCTAAAGAAGCTGATGAAATTGAAAAACATTTCAAACGTGTTATCTAATTTCAGGTGATCAAACTAAAACATGTAACCAATCGTGAAATTGAATGTAATATACGGGATTTTTATATTTAAAGATATTTCCACTTAAATACAAAATATCAAAATACTTCTAATGAATATTATAACTGTTTCGTGAAGAACAAGAAATACAATAAAAGCTTTGGTATACTCACTTCCAATCGAAATCTTAAAAGATATAAGGTTAATAAATGAATTTTGAATAATTACCGTATTCTCTACATGTAGATAGAAAACCTGCACGCGCGCACACATACACTCACACACTCACTCAGCCACACACAACACACACACACACACACACACACACACACACATACATACATACATACATACACACACGCACATACACACACACACACACACACACACACACACACACACACACACACACACACACACACACACACACATACACACACACGCACAAACACACAGGCCTGCGAGCAACCACACACGCATATGCACAGTCATTGCAATAAAATAAATCCCATTTAAACAATTAACCAGATTCGTGTGCAAAAGATCCAAGCCGGCATGCGCTGATCCCACACAAAGCTATTCACCTATGTAATGTTGCACTAAACACAATGTCACTGGGGTGATGCATTGGTGTGACGTAATAGGAAATTCCTTGTTCACCCCAACCCCGGTTCTAAGCTGGCTCTACCAAGAAACGCTTCCGAGATACAGAAAATCAAATTAAATTTAAAGTATAGTTACATTAAAAAATAAACCTTTTTCCTTTAAAAGTAATTACTTTACTAGTGGTTTATATTTTCCATTACGATGAGGGAACTTGTCAATAAACCTATATTTTATGTTATTGAAAACTAAATTATATTTTCTGCAATGGAATTACCTTATTAAAATTAATATTTTTCTCTTGCTTCTTCTTCAACATTATGCACTTTTTACTAGATTTATTTGTTCCATATCTTCTTCTTTGCCTTTCCGGTCTTTGTATTGGTCTTTGTTTATTTTCTAAAGCAAGTCTCCATTTACTTCACAAAATTTGGTTTACTAAACAATTTCTAATTTACTCTTCATTCTCAACTTCTAATTATTTGAAATTTCTTCCGTATTACCATTCAATCACTTTTTTTATTACAAGATCTTCTATTTCTATTCGTTTCTAAACTATAGAAAATGTTGCTTGCAAACATGCTCTGCATTTTATCTCTATTTATTATTCTTGTTATTTTTATATTTTTATATTTATATTTTCTAATCTTTCTTCTACCCTCCTTTTGTTTACATAGATCTTCTGTAAATCTTTATCTTTCTAATTTTTGTAACTTTTCGTAAATGTAATTCCTACGCATCATTTTTTTCTCTCCTCTATTGTTATATATCACCCTTTATATTCATTCACTTCTTCGATTATGGTTCGTTCGATTTGGGTTAAAATTATATTATTATTTTCCTTCTAATATTCTTTTCTATCTAACATTAGCACAACAGCCAATTTGTATCGGGGAAAGAATGATCAATCAATGAGGTTCTAAATAAAGGTAAATCTAGAAGAATAAGAGATCAAAATCAAGACGTAAAAAACAATAATTTACATTTAATATTTCTCATTAAAATTAGATATGAACATATTTTCAGACGCACAAAAATACTAAATCCCAAACTACTTTTATTTCCCCAGATAGATTAAGTATAACTTAATTATATTAATTAACTACCCCACGGAGTGTTTGGTAATTTCTGTTCAAGATACTTGTAGAAAGTTTTTCTTCAGAGACTTTGGAACAAATTTAGTTTTACTTTTCTTAATGGTGAAGTTTTGTCCTTTAAAATTGAAAACTTTTCATTTATTTTTCGTACATTTCCAAATGTTATTGATGTACAACGTACAGAACTTTCGTTTTTGAGGCTTTCTATTGTAATTATCTATAGCTAACAAATTTATTTGTTTATTGTTTAGTCTGGACAAGATAAAATATCTGTTGTCTAGAAAATACGAAAACAGTATGAAAATAGAGACAAGATATAGAAATACGTTTAATATGTCACCAGCTTCTACAAAACCATGTCCTAGCAGAGACGTCATGGTCATGGTTCAAGTAAAACTCACCACAAACGCCTGAAATATACCATCCTTGTAAAGTAAGTTGCAATGCTATTTATTTATGCCACGAAAAGAAGGTAGTATTAAGGAATAGAAGGTTATTCATCATAAAACTATAGTGGGGAAAAATAATAGCAAAATAAATATGTTTAGCCAATACTATTTTTCAATATCTTCTAATAGTTCACACTCTTCTATATATATATATATATATATCTTGTTAAATTTTCAATCGTTGATATATTTTTATTACACAATAGTTCACACTCTTCTATATATATATATATATATATATATATATATATATATATATATATATATATATATATATATATATATATATATCTTGTTAAATTTTCAATCGTTGATATATTTTTATTACACAATAAATTAGTATTTAAATACAATATTATTATTTGTTTATTGGTTTTTATTCTGTTAGACAAGTGTTTCCTTTCACCACATTATAAAAGAATTGTAGAACGTAATTTGCCTGATCGTGGACAAGGAATGGCGAGAGCGAAGAGGGGTTGCGTCACTCATCAGCGGTTGTAGGGTCACTTTCTTTGTGACGTCAGCGGTTCCCTCGAGGTAATCAGTAGCGGCCAATTTGCGAAGCACTTTCTTCTGCAGGTTTCGGCTTCTCGCTTGATTAAATCAATAAAGAAGTCAAATCCCTTATAACCGTAGCACAACCATATTGTGCAACCATTTGTTTAAAATGTTACATCACATTGTGGGATTTTTGAAGGCATTGTGTGAGAGCAAGAAATCTCTTTTACTCGATTCTATCTGCGAGTGTTTCATGACGCGTATTTGTTCACGAGTGGGACAATCAGTGAATTAGTAATACCGGAAATATATATGACGTTCCATAGCAATCAGGGCTCTGCAGGTACGAAAAAATCAAAAAGGATAGTTCTAGTATACAAAGTGTACACGAATGCTAGACTTCCATCAATCCTCGGAAAGCCTTATCTAAGGGCCGTACTTTCAGAATGTATCCTTGGCTGTAGGCATTCATGAACCCATTAGTCCCTACAGCAGAGTTTAATCGACACCAGAAGAAACTCATTTTTATTTCTGTTACTATTAATTTATATTCAAAGCTTTTCGTTGATAAACAGTACAAACATCATCGGAATGAATAACGCAATAATGCAAGATATACAACATATGATAAATTAGAAATAGCATTGTTGCCAAATTTATTACAAATCGCCAAGTTTATCTTGTTTTTAGAATGTATTTGTTCTACATATGTTGTAGAACATATTTAGAATGTATTTGTTCATTTATTATTTTTGTTCTTAAAATCATTACATAACTCTTGTATTTGAATAACCTCTGTTGTTATATATATATATATATATATATATATATATATATATATATATATATATATATATATATATATATATATATATATATAGGTATATATTTTCACCTATTAATTTATAAGAACTGCCCAAAAGTGTGCATCAAATTTAATTTACAAGTTATTATTTGAAAAGCTAATTGAAAATGTCTAGCTTACTTCCTAACGCGATTCATAATCGTCGATTGGTTGACGAAGCTTAAACTGATACTAAGTAGCAGGCAACCCTTTGTCAATGAAAAGAAAGCGTCGCAACGCGTCATCAAGCACGTTATTAGTTTTCGCTCAGCTCTTCAGATATTTACTTATGATTTATTCAGTAAAATCGAGATGAATACAACAACAGAACTTCAAATTTAATTGTTCGCTAAAAAACAAAACAAAACATTCCACTAAACGATCGAATGAATGAGTTTTGTCCTGCCATTAGTAGATAGCCTAATATTATGCAAAATAAATGTTCATGCTATTAACAGTATAATTGCAATTTGAGGCAATCTCTTGATCAATGACTGTAATAATAACCCAGCACAAAGCAACGCTCTCGGTTGGCGTTAACGCATCACGAACCTTAAATACATTAGCTCAGAGTACTCGACAGCTGAATGCTAATCGATAGGTCTGTTGTGTTTTACGGCTTTTAATAATGGAAATTACACTTGGTCCTAGTTTAAACATGTCGTGGCGCGCAACGATATCTTGTGGCGTTTGTTATAAACAAATATAGGTGTTTTGTAGTAATTTTACGTTGGAAGTTGTGTGAATCTTTTTGTTTCACGTAAGGTTAAACGATCTGAAAACACGGAAAATGTAGTTGATTTTAAAAATTATTATCTAAATTTGTTAAACTCAGGATGGAAACTTTTAAAATAAATTTATAAATAATTTCTTGTGAGACACATTTTGTTTCTCCAATAAAGTGTATTTTTGGGAAACATAGAGGTTTACAAAATTTGAATACAGGTCAGGCTATGACCTGCGTGCTGTGATGTCATAGAAATGACGTCTAATGAAAGGAATACGATTTTTGTGTTCAATATATAAATGGAAATAAGGAGATACATAATTGATAAATTGTAGGAAAGATTGAAGAATAGAGGTAAGTGAAGAGGAAAGAACCAACTTCAGCTCGAAATACCGCACTAATACATCTTTGTTGCACACGTTACTTAGAAGGAGGTCAAGGAAAGAGATGATATAAGGGTGGGGGGTAAGCAGGGTTAACTACTCACTTCTGCTTCTTCCGAGACCTCTCTCTTTGTCTTTGGTTCTTTTTCATATTTCCCTTTCGAACACCTGGCTTGAATAAGAGCTAAAGATTAAGCTAAAAACTCTTTTTACATCTGAATTTCGAAACTTCCATCATAGACATTGCATTATTATAAGAAAATAAATTTCTTAGTTTAACTATTAAGATGTATTAAGGATGATAAAACCCCATTAGTAACAAAGCTAAACTGAATAATATCTCATATTTGTCAGATATCTTTGTTTAAATTTAAAATATCTGGTCCAATGGAGTTTGGTAAGCGAGCTTTACACTCACATCTTACTCTTTATGTATGTTTCTCTCTCTCTCTCTCTCTCTCTCTCTCTCTCTCTCTCTCTCTCTCTCTCTCTCTCTCTCTCTCTCTCTCAAGTAAATATACACCGATGGTATAGTACATTTACATATACTATATACAGTTTACCATATACGAAGGGTTTTAGGCACTATATATTATCTCTCTCTCTCGCTTCATCTCTATTACTCTCCAAAGAGAGAGAGAGAGAATATATACTGTAGACGATATTTCAGTAGTCAAATAAGCATATAAAATATATTTAAGAAAGAAAGAATCATGATGCAACGTATAATGTGTTGTTTGAAACTAGTTAAGGTTAGGTTTTTGCTGTGTTTGTATTTTCGAAATATTTTGTTTAGTTGAGTTTTCATCTTTGAAAAAATGTTTTTGTTAGTTTCTTTTCTTTTTCAGTACAATTTTCATAACCGAAACTAACCAATTTCTTGACCACTTATTGATTTCAAAATATGGCGAAAGCTAATGATTGGATGGAAACATAACCTATATTCACACATTATGTAACAAAAACAAACAATATTATACATAATATATAACGAGCGTCAAAATATCAAATAGTAAAGGATTTATACAAACACAACATAACTAAAACACCCATTCCTGTCAGTGACTCGCAGCATTAAACGATGAAGACATCAAGCTCGAAACGCGTCTGCTGATGATATCAGGGGGCGGTGGTTATGTACGTCAAGTAGTTCATAAGTAAAAATACTTTGATATTACTTCCTTTAAACAGAGCTATACAAAATAAATCTTAAAGCTCGCAGCAATACGTTTCCTACTTTACAACAAAATCCATTACATTTAAAAGGAAATAGAATTGCTTCTTCGAAGCGTGAAGGAGAGTTCTTCAGAATCATGGGATTAATTTCGAGGCGGGAAGACATTGCGATTCGTTCAAGGCTTTTATTTGTTTTTCAGTGATTTAGTGGAAACAGCGAGGAGCGAAGGACAAGAGAATACTTCTTGGTAGACAACGAATGGCTTCGAGAAATGTCAAGTTTATTCATTTTTAGAAAGAAGCGGAAAATCGGACATTTTTAGCTTAAAAGGGTAAGGAATTTATGATAAACTATTTGTAGTTTATTGTGAAACTATTAGAGCTAGTAAATAGGTTTCTAGTATATATATATATATATATATATATATATATATATATATATGTATATATATATATATATATATATATATATATATATATATATATAGCTGGCATATGTGGACAAAAGACCATTCTCGACTGTCTCTACATTACTGAATAGACTGAGGGGTCTATCTACATCCAACGAACCCAATAGCACACGAATCTAACCTCAAACACTGCTGATCTACCCAGACAAGTTGAACTTGATGTCAAGACCCTTGGTACCAGTGTGTAGGGCAACAAGGGTCTTAATGTGAGGGGTGAACTAGTCACCGGCCAGCCCCTGGGATGGGGGCACGGCCTCCAGTCAAGCCTGGTAGACGCGGTAAGCCTCATCCGAGATCTTAAGGGTTAGACAAGCTGTAGTGGTCCAATATCTCGATAGTAAGGAGTGCGATAGCAAGGCCGCGACCATTCAGACCTTCCAGGCTTAATTAAAGCCCTTTACTTTACTTAGTAAAGTACATCACATTTAAATAGTATAATCTAGTAGCTTTTGCCAATTACATTCACTCAGAAGATGACAGCTTTCATCACGAAACATAAAACTGTGTAATAAGTTGACTCTTTTCACTTTGTTAAATGAAGGTAATATATTTGAGCAATATACGTGTTTGTATAGTACTTTAAAGGGGCTTCAGGTTGGAAAGTACCATTTTAAAGTTTCGCTAACCCAAAATTAGAATAAATTTAAAAATTATGTAGTTAGCCTATATAAATACTGAAATAAACGTCCTCCAAAAACCCTTCTCGAGGAACACGAAACCCAGTTTCGCAAATAAGTAGGATAAACTCGGACAGAAATGTTTAGACGCCTGGGGTTGTACACGGATATGAATTCCTCTGTCGATCCTGCTTTTTCCACTTTCTAAGGAAACGAGGTCTCACGAAGGATAGGTTTTACGACTGCAATACCATTAAAGCACCTCTAATAACTGTACCTAAGTGGTTTATGTCTTTGTAAGACGTTAGGAGATACAACGCCGTTATGGCTCTCCCTAAACCATGGAACACCTGCTCCTTGAATATAGTTCTTATAGCTTATATTTTTACTAAGCGCTATAAATTATTTAGGTTCAGTAACAAGATATTTGACGTAATAATAAAAATAAAAATATCAATAATTATGTCAGTTGAATAATATTATAGGCGGAATCTCTTCTGTTTGTTCTTATTCATTAATATAGGATTGTAGTCATTACTTTCCTTGAAATTTTTGTGTGTGCTGTTTTGTACTATATCTTCAAATATTTATGTTTTTTATTTTCTTATGATCATTTTCATATCTGTAGTTTTGTTTTTTTTCTATTTTGTGGTTTTGTTTGTCAATTTTGAAGTGTGTTTTTTTTTTTTTGTTCTGCTTATGGTATCGTATTTTAATTTTTGACTGTGTTTATATTCCCCAAAACTGCACTCATTAATATTTGTATATTTTTATAATTTGATTTGTATTTATATGTTTTTATATTCACAGTTTCATCTATACGCTTATTTTTTGGAAGTTCATATTTTTGCCTGTTTTAGAATTATTTTTTTGTTTATAGATTTCTTTGTTTTTCTCTACACATTTTAATCAATGTTTGCAGTTTTTCAAAGAGGTATTATTAGTATGTAGTTTCTCTTGATTATTTAAGACTACGTGTGTCTATATTATACTGATTTCTGCTTCAATAAACTCGTCATAGTTTTCAAGAGAATATGTTTTAAATAATTACCAAAACTTCTGATCTTGTTAAATTCTTGATATATCTGGTATTCTCTGGATGTTTTTATTTCCTTTTTGTACTCGTTCTCTGAACGCTTTTACTGATAACTCTGTATTTTACACGAAAATTCAACATTTTCGCCAGCTTACAAACCCATTCGCGTTGTATCCTTTTACGATTGTTATAGGCTAAGCCAGCGATGATAACTATTGCAGTTAATGTACGAAAAAAATAATAGCTGATGGTAAAAAGAAAATGACTAAAAAACTTTGCACGGCCTCTGTGATTCCAGACATTAGGTGCTGAATAAAAAAAGCGTAATCCTACGTCCTATAATGTAGCCTCCGTCTTGAGAAAGGTGATATGCTTTCCGGATTTATTAGGCCAGTACACTCACCTTCCTAAAATATAGGGGATCCCCTTTGCTACAAATAATGTACTTGTACAATCCTTTCAATAAAAAGATACGGAAACAGACATAAAAGTTTGGGTGTATGTAAGAACATAAACATGGACTGATTCCACTCAAGAGCTATTTACATTTGTACGTCCCATTAACACGTTACCACCCGCGTGATGTATTAGTGGGACATCATAGAATATTCCTTTTACATTATGTACAAAGCTCAATGTATGCATGGCTTCAGAGATATGTAATTTAATTTCATTAAACCTTTTTTTAATTTTAAAAGATTCTCTGTACTAAAAGTAACTTTGTCTACTATAAATATTTTGTAAGAAGATTAACAATTTTGAAGCTTTTTATGTATTTTTATTTTTATGATTATGGTGTCGTATTTTAATTTTTTTTGGTCAATTTTTATTTCTCCCAAAAGTGCAGTTATTTGTATTTATATATTTTTATAGTATCATTTGTATTTATATTTTTTTCTTACTCAATAGTTTCAACTGAACGTATATATGAGCAAGTTTATGGTTTCGACTGTTTTAGAATTTTTTAATGCTTATAGTTTTCTTTGTTTTTTACCTTCACAGTTTAATCAATGTATACAGTTTTTTAAAGCAGTATTATTAGTTCGTAGTTTTTCTTATTTGTTGAAGACAACTTGTGTCTCTATTACACTGATTTCTTATTATTGAAAGTACTTTTATATAATTCCCAAATCTTCCGACCTTCTTAAGTTCCTGATATATCTTGTATTATCTTGATGTTTTTATTTCCTTTTTGTACTTGTTCTCTGAACGCTCTTACTGATACCTCTGTATTTTACATGAAACCTTAGCATTTTAGCAGCTCATAACCCCATTGGCGTCGTATCTTTTTACGATTGTTGTTATAGGTTAGATCGGCGATGATAACTATTGCAACTAATGTACGGCAACAATAACGGCCGATGGAGTCGTAAAACAAAACGGCTAAAAAACTTTGCACGGAGACTGTGATTCCAGACATTAGGTGCTGAATAATAAAAGCGTAATCCTACGTCCTATAATGTAGCCTCCTTCTTGAGAAAGATGTGCTTTCCGGGATTTATTCAGACGGTACAGTCACCTTCCTAGAATATAGCCCATCCCTTTCTCTATATTTAATGTACTTTTACAACACTTTCAAAAAAAAACATACTAAAAGAGACGTTTGCGTCTAAAAACATAAACAGGGGCTGACTCCACTCAAGAGCTATTTACCGTTGTACGTCCCATTAGCACGTTGCCACCCACATGATGTATTAGGGGGACCTCATAGAATATTCCTTTTACATTTTGTACAAAGCTCAGTGTATACATGGCTTCAGAGATATGCAATTTAATTTCACTAAACCTTTGTTAAATTTAAAAAGCTTTTCCATTCTGAAAAGTAAATTTATGATATACTTTTACATTGTTTTTCTATTTAAAATGTGTACATGTAAACTTACATAATACAAACCAGCAAACACACACATTCCGACGCATATATTTATACGTAGTTATTGATTTGATTACATTTCTAAAATAGCTATGACTTGCATGCCTTGCTCCCTTGCTTCACTATCAGCGTAAACTTTCACAATACATTTTTCCACTTTCTAAGGAAACGAGGTCTCACGAAGGATAGGTTTTACGACCGCAATACTATTAAAGCACCTCTAATAACTGTACCTAAGTGGTTTATGTCTTTGCAAGACGTTAAGAGATACAACGCCGTTATGGCTCTCCCTAAACCTTGGAACACCTGCTCCTTCAATATAGTTCTTATAGCTTATATTTTTACTAAGCGCTATAAATTATTTAGGTTCAGTAACAAGATATTTGACGTAATAATAAAAATAAAAAATATCAATAATTATGTCAGTTGAATAATAATATAGGCGGAATCTGTTCTCTTCGTTTTTATTAATTTTTATAGGATTGTAGTGATTACTTTCCTTGTAATTTTTGTGTGTGCTGTTTTGTACTATATCTTCAAATATTTATGTTTTTTATTTTCTTATGGTCATTTTCATATCTGTAGTTTTGTTTTTCTTTTTCTATTTTGTGGTTTTGTTTGTCAATTTTGAAGTGAGTGTTTTTTTTTGTTCTGCTTATGGTATCGTATTTTAATTTTTGACTGTGTTTATATTCCCCAAAACTGCACTCATTAATATTTGTATATTTTTATAATTTGATTTGTATTTATATGTTTTTTATATTCACAGTTTCATCTATACGCTTATTTTTTGGAAGTTCATATTTTTGCCTGTTTTAGAATTATTTTTTTGTTTATAGATTTCTTTGTTTTTCTCTACACATTTTAATCAATGTTTGCAGTTTTTCAAAGAGGTATTATTAGTATGTAGTTTCTCTTGATTATTTAAGACTACGTGTGTCTATATTATACTGATTTCTGCTTCAATATACTCGTCATAGTTTTCAAGAGAATATGTTTTAAATAATTACCAAAACTTCTGATCTTGTTAAATTCTTGATATATCTTGTATTCTCTGGATGTTTTTATTTCCTTTTTGTACTCGTTCTCTGAACGCTTTTACTGATAACTCTGTATTTTACACGAAAATTCAACATTTTCGCCAGCTTACAAACTCATTCGCGTTGTATCCTTTTACGATTGTTATAGGCTAAGCCAGCGATGATAACTATTGCAGTTAATGTACGAAAAAAATAATAGCTGATGGTAAAAAGAAAATTACTAAAAAACTTTGCACGGCCTCTGTGATTCCAGACATTAGGTGCTGAATAAAAAAGCGTTATCCTACGTTCCATAATGTAGCCTCCGTCTGAAGGAAGGTGATATGCTTTCCGGATTTGTTAGGCCAGTACACTCACCTTCCTAAAATATAGGGGATCCCCTTCGCTACAAATAATGTACTTGTACAATCCTTTCAATAAAAAGATACAGAAACAGACATAAAAGTTTGGGTGTATGTAAGATCATAAACATGAACTGATTCCTCTCAAGAGCTATTTACATTTATACGTCCCATTAACACGTTACCACCCCCGTGATGTATTAGTGGGACATCATAGAATATTCCTTTTACATTATGTACAAAGTTCAATGTATGCATGGCTTCAGAGATATGGAATTTAATTTCACTAAACCTTTTTTTAATTTTAAAAGATTCTCTGTACTAAAAGTAACTTTGTCTACTATAAATATTTTGTAAGAAGATTAACAATTTTGAAGCTTTTTATGTATTTTTATTTTTATGATTATGGTGTCGTATTTTAATTTTTTTTGGTCAATTTTTATTTCTCCCAAAAGTGCAGTTATTTGTATTTATATATTTTTATAGTATCATTTGTATTTATATTTTTTTCTTACTCAATAGTTTCAACTGAACGTATATATGAGCAAGTTTATGGTTTCGACTGTTTTAGAATTTTTTAATGCTTATAGTTTTCTTTGTTTTTTACCTTCACAGTTTAATCAATGTATACAGTTTTTTAAAGCAGTATTATTAGTTCGTAGTTTTTCTTATTTGTTGAAGACAACTTGTGTCTCTATTACACTGATTTCTTATTATTGAAAGTACTTTTATATAATTCCCAAATCTTCCGACCTTCTTAAGTTCCTGATATATCTTGTATTATCTTGATGTTTTTATTTCCTTTTTGTACTTGTTCTCTGAACGCTCTTACTGATACCTCTGTATTTTACATGAAACCTTAGCATTTTAGCAGCTCATAACCCCATTGGCGTCGTATCTTTTTACGATTGTTGTTATAGGTTAGATCGGCGATGATAACTATTGCAACTAATGTACGGCAACAATAACGGCCGATGGAGTCGTAAAACAAAACGGCTAAAAAACTTTGCACGGAGACTGTGATTCCAGACATTAGGTGCTGAATAATAAAAGCGTAATCCTACGTCCTATAATGTAGCCTCCTTCTTGAGAAAGATGTGCTTTCCGGGATTTATTCAGACGGTACAGTCACCTTCCTAGAATATAGCCCATCCCTTTCTCTATATTTAATGTACTTTTACAACACTTTCAAAAAAAAACATACTAAAAGAGACGTTTGCGTCTAAAAACATAAACAGGGGCTGACTCCACTCAAGAGCTATTTACCGTTGTACGTCCCATTAGCACGTTGCCACCCACATGATGTATTAGGGGGACCTCATAGAATATTCCTTTTACATTTTGTACAAAGCTCAGTGTATACATGGCTTCAGAGATATGCAATTTAATTTCACTAAACCTTTGTTAAATTTAAAAAGCTTTTCCATTCTGAAAAGTAAATTTATGATATACTTTTACATTGTTTTTCTATTTAAAATGTGTACATGTAAACTTACATAATACAAACCAGCAAACACACACATTCCGACGCATATATTTATACGTAGTTATTGATTTGATTACATTTCTAAAATAGCTATGACTTGCATGCCTTGCTCCCTTGCTTCACTATCAGCGTAAACTTTCACAATACATTTTTCCACTTTCTAAGGAAACGAGGTCTCACGAAGGATAGGTTTTACGACCGCAATACTATTAAAGCACCTCTAATAACTGTACCTAAGTGGTTTATGTCTTTGCAAGACGTTAAGAGATACAACGCCGTTATGGCTCTCCCTAAACCTTGGAACACCTGCTCCTTCAATATAGTTCTTATAGCTTATATTTTTACTAAGCGCTATAAATTATTTAGGTTCAGTAACAAGATATTTGACGTAATAATAAAAATAAAAAATATCAATAATTATGTCAGTTGAATAATAATATAGGCGGAATCTGTTCTCTTCGTTTTTATTAATTTTTATAGGATTGTAGTGATTACTTTCCTTGTAATTTTTGTGTGTGCTGTTTTGTACTATATCTTCAAATATTTATGTTTTTTATTTTCTTATGGTCATTTTCATATCTGTAGTTTTGTTTTTCTTTTTCTATTTTGTGGTTTTGTTTGTCAATTTTGAAGTGAGTGTTTTTTTTTGTTCTGCTTATGGTATCGTATTTTAATTTTTGACTGTGTTTATATTCCCCAAAACTGCACTCATTAATATTTGTATATTTTTATAATTTGATTTGTATTTATATGTTTTTTATATTCACAGTTTCATCTATACGCTTATTTTTTGGAAGTTCATATTTTTGCCTGTTTTAGAATTATTTTTTTGTTTATAGATTTCTTTGTTTTTCTCTACACATTTTAATCAATGTTTGCAGTTTTTCAAAGAGGTATTATTAGTATGTAGTTTCTCTTGATTATTTAAGACTACGTGTGTCTATATTATACTGATTTCTGCTTCAATATACTCGTCATAGTTTTCAAGAGAATATGTTTTAAATAATTACCAAAACTTCTGATCTTGTTAAATTCTTGATATATCTTGTATTCTCTGGATGTTTTTATTTCCTTTTTGTACTCGTTCTCTGAACGCTTTTACTGATAACTCTGTATTTTACACGAAAATTCAACATTTTCGCCAGCTTACAAACTCATTCGCGTTGTATCCTTTTACGATTGTTATAGGCTAAGCCAGCGATGATAACTATTGCAGTTAATGTACGAAAAAAATAATAGCTGATGGTAAAAAGAAAATTACTAAAAAACTTTGCACGGCCTCTGTGATTCCAGACATTAGGTGCTGAATAAAAAAGCGTTATCCTACGTTCCATAATGTAGCCTCCGTCTGAAGGAAGGTGATATGCTTTCCGGATTTGTTAGGCCAGTACACTCACCTTCCTAAAATATAGGGGATCCCCTTCGCTACAAATAATGTACTTGTACAATCCTTTCAATAAAAAGATACAGAAACAGACATAAAAGTTTGGGTGTATGTAAGATCATAAACATGAACTGATTCCTCTCAAGAGCTATTTACATTTATACGTCCCATTAATACGTTACCACCCCCGTGATGTATTAGTGGGACATCATAGAATATTCCTTTTACATTATGTACAAAGTTCAATGTATGCATGGCTTCAGAGATATGGAATTTAATTTCACTAAACCTTTTTTTAATTTTAAAAGATTCTCTGTACTAAAAGTAACTTTGTCTACTATAAATATTTTGTAAGAAGATTAACAATTTTGAAGCTTTTTATGTATTTTTATTTTTATGATTATGGTGTCGTATTTTAATTTTTTTTGGTCAATTTTTATTTCTCCCAAAAGTGCAGTTATTTGTATTTATATATTTTTATAGTATCATTTGTATTTATATTTTTTTCTTACTCAATAGTTTCAACTGAACGTATATATGAGCAAGTTTATGGTTTCGACTGTTTTAGAATTTTTTAATGCTTATAGTTTTCTTTGTTTTTTACCTTCACAGTTTAATCAATATATACAGTTTTTTAAAGCAGTATTATTAGTGCGTAGTTTTTCTTATTTGTTGAAGACAACTTGTGTCTCTATTACACTGATTTCTTATTATTGAAAGTACTTTTATTAAATTCCCAAAACTTCCGACCTTCTTAAGTTCGTGATATATCTTGTATTATCTTGATGTTTTTATTTCCTTTTTGTACTCGTTCTCTGAACGCTCTTACTGATAACTCTGTATTTTACATGAAACCTTAGCATTTTAGCAGCTCATAACCCCACTGGCGTCGTATCTTTTTACGATTCTTGTTATAGGTTAAATCGGCGATGATAACTATTGCAACTAATGTACGGCAACAATAACGGCCGATGGAGTCGTAAAACAAAACTGCTAAAAAACTTTGCACGGAGTCTGTGATTCCAGACATTAGGTGCTGAATAATGAAAGCGTAATCCTACGTCCTATAATGTAGCCTCCTTCTTGAGAAAGATGTGCTTTCCGGGATTTATTCAGGCAGTACACTCACCTTCCTAGAATATAGCCCATCCCTTTCTCTATATTTAATGTACTTTTACAACACTTTCAAAAAAAAACATACTAAAAGAGACGTTTGCGTCTAAAAACATAAACAGGGGCTGACTCCACTCAAGAGCTATTTACCGTTGTACGTCCCATTAGCACGTTGCCGCCCACATGATGTATTAGGGGGACCTCATAAAATATTCCTTTTACATTTTGTACAAAGCTCAGTGTATACATGGCTTCAGAGATATACAATTTAATTTCACTAAACCTTTGTTAAATTTAAAAAGCTTTTCCATTCTGAAAAGTAAATTTATGATATACTTTTACATTGTTTTTCTATTTAAAATGTGTACATGTAAACTTACATAATACAAACAAGCAAACACACACATTCCGACGCATATATTTATACGTAGATATTGATTTGATTACATTTCTAAAATAGCTATGACTTGCATGCCTTGCTCTCACTCAACAATGTTTTCATACACCTTCTATTACTCATATTGTTTTTAATTATTTTTTTTCATCCATGTAATTAGTAATATCTGTTCCTCATAGTTTTTAGTGATATACTGAATGTTTTGTGTTTTATAACTCTTTTATATGTTATTCCCTTTTTTCTGATTATTTTTGAATATTTTAAATAATATTACTGTGTTTTATTTATTTTTGTAATGAGAATTGTTCTCATCTTCTTTCTATTATTTATGTTTAATAAAATGGTACGGTTTGGTGACAAATAAAAAGGTCTGAAATAATAAAATAAAATGGTCGAAAAAAGTAGGAAATACGGATAACAAAACATTGAACAAAGACATGGTTTCGGCTCAGATCATTTTGTTAATTCAAAACGTTTTGCATGTTACATCTCCATTGAAAGTGCGGTAACAAAAATCCCTTCTTGAGTTCTAAAACAATATTCTAACATCTTGTTAAATAATGTCATGTGTAACTAAAGTTTATTTAATTATCTACTTTATTCAAGGTGGAGACGTTAACTTTATGTTAAAGTAAATTTTAAAGCACAAAACTTTGTTATTAAGATAACTAAAATGAAATTATCTCCAAGACTCATGCGCGGGAAATTTCTGCAAATTGATTACAAGAATCTTCAAAAGCAATTACTAAACAGCGCTAGTTGTTTAATGGAATCTAATTTAAACCGTTTGTTATATTTAATTTAGTTACCTTGGATTTAGTTTTTCATACACAAGTAAATATAGATTCCCATTAGTTAAGGGAGCAAGAGAGATGGAGAAAGATGTGGGATATAATAAAAAGAGGTGAATGAAAAGGTGAGAGATGGGAAAGAAAAAAAACGTGAGAGGTGTGAGAAAAATCTGATAAAGGAGGGAAGAAACACGGCCATGGAAGAGGAGAGAAAGGAAGAGAGAGCAAAATGGAGAAAGAGAGGTATGAAACGGAGAGATGGAGAATAATTAAATTGTGAGTAAGGTTCAATAGAAGAGGAAGGGAGAGAGATGGAGAAAATAAAAGCGATGAGAAATTATTAGAAAGAGGAGATAATGAAATAAGAGAGACATGAAATCCAGAAGGAAAGATAGGAGAAAAAAGGAAAGCGAGGAGAGCAAGGGAAAGGCTACTAGTGGGTTATTAGAGAGGAAAAAGGGAGAGAGGGAAATCGAACGGAAAAAGATGAAACAAAAAGAGAAAAGGAAGAGAGAAAATAGAAAGACTAGATAGAGAGGAGAGTATTAAGAGAGAGATAGAAAGAGGTAGCCTAAAAAAACAAGAAAATTAAAGACAGACAAGAAAACGGAGAAAGAGAAGAGAGAGGAAGGAGAGGTAATTAGGTATTTGAGAGTGAGAGAGAGAATAAATACTTCATAAATTGATAATTTATTTTTTTCATCTATGCTTTACATGATTTTCGCCTAACAATGTTCTCACATTACCGGTTTTCTTATTCACAGATGTATTGTTTGAATCAGTGGCTACGAACGAGTGTCAAGGTGTTTCGGGAACGATTACGACAGCACAGATTTAGATAAGGAAGACATGTGTGCGGGTTAAGCGTGGCATGGAATTTAATCAACCTCAAAAAAGCTTTTTGAAGTCACTAACCTCTATCACTAGGGATCTCTTGGAGCTTCGAGGGGAACGGTATTGTTAGCAATATGTTTGCATTCACTACGACTTTATTGTCGAGTAGCAACAAAGGTATCAGCTATTTGTGGCTTAGACAGGTTTTAAGTAAGTTCCTATTTTGTCTATAGCTGTTTAACTTGTTAAGCAAATCCAAGCACAAGACACACACATATATACATAAAGAGAGTGTGAAAGAAGGAATTGAAAAATAATACTCAAATATAAACCTGTAATATATATATAAAGATGATTTGGTTTTTTGATCTTTAACTGCATTTATACCCTTTTATCCGATCTAATACTATTTTAAATTTTTAAACTAGATAAATAGTTATGAGAATATATTTAATTCCATAGTTTATTTATAACCTATGATGATGGCATGGTAATTGAAATGCACATAATGTTTATTCTAATTAACCGTGTTAAATGGGTATTAATATTATAAATTTTTTAATATAGATATGACTATGACTTGCATTGTGGTATTGGGTGTTGCGTTTATTGCAATATTGCCCCAGAGTTTATAGTATTTTATTTTCACTCCACTTCAGGTTAACCTATTTCTAAAAACATATCGTTCATTTTATTTGTATTTTAAATTTAATCCTAAATTTGGATATATATATATATATATATATATATATATATATAAATATCGCAATATGTTTTCTTGTATATTAATAAAGAACAAAAGTCAAAATACAAATACAAGAATTATATTTGAATTTACATTCAAAGCTTTTCGTTGGCTAACAGTACCAACATCATCTTGTATTTGTAATTCTTGTATTTGTATTTTGACTTTTGTTCTTTATATATATATATATATATATATATATATATATATATATATATATATATATATATATATATATATATATTGTACAAATTGATTCGTACTTTTTATTCATCTGCTCAAGTTAAAATAAATGTTTTTAACTCCGTAGTAGATGACAATTTGTTTTAATAGAGTTTTTTACAAATATTAAATTTATTTTAGTTTTATATTGGATAAAAGCATTTCATAAAAGGGGCAAGAAATGCAATATAGTTATTTTGCCCCATTTGGCTTAAAATAAGTTATAACGTAAGATTTCATGGAACAGCTGATTTTATGTTATAGGTTATGTTACAGAACAGCTGTTTTAACACGTAGGTTATGCTACTTTATTTATACTATTTGTAATTACTCAATGAAATGTATCTAAAATCAATATTTTCTTTGTTGACTAAAACAGGATTTGAATTTAACTTTTTTTAAATATATATTACTTGGTATTTGTATATGTATAGATTAGCTGATTAGAAATCCATAATTAGATTAATATGACATATTATTGTTGTAGGGTATGTATGATAAATCAACTTGTGAATAGGGCCTGAATGGACAATCTATAACTTATGTGTATGTAGGAATCTCTGGAACAGAAAATGAGGCTCTTAGCGGCTTCTCAAAGACTTCTCGTAGTCTGAATACTTTTTTATAAACTTTTAGAGTAAAGGAAAAGTGTTGAGTTTCCAAGCACTGCTGTTTCTTGCTCGTCTATAATCCGATTACACGAGTGCTTACGTTTACCTTCCATTGAGACCTTACTCTTTAAATATGGAAAGTATTTATTCTAAGGAAAACTATAATCATCTTATTTTGTGAACTTGTTAATAACCTTAACGTCGGAATGGCATAACATGGCATTTTTAAATGTTCAAAAATTTGCTCTAAGTATATGAACTGACTCCTCGGAATATTATGCCCAAGTCAACTTCAAGAAAGAATCTGTGGCTTCTTTGCTGTTAGCAATTTGGAGTAATTTCAATTATTATATTTTATATCGCAAGCACATTAAATAGAGTTCTACAAACATAATTTATTTAGAATTACAACGCGAAACAATAAATTGAAGATATCATTCAGTTAAAATACTTGAACTTTTGCACGCAATTAACTCCCATGTTGCTGTCTTTTCCAATTATTTTGTCTTCTCAAATGGCTCGAAAGCTTTCAGAAAAATTAGGTTTTTGTAAAGTTCACGCAATCGGAACAGTTTATCCCCGCCCCACCCCTACGTTTCATATATAATTACGTCATCTTCTTACCGTAAAATTAGCAAAAGTAAACTTGAGAATTACTGCAAAGAAGAGTGTTACGTAACTATATTAGGAGGTTACAGGTTTTGTAATGAAATGAAAATATAATTATAAGTGAAATTAGTAGCGAACGTGGTTTTAAAATGGATTTTAAGAACTTTAAGTTTATTTTACTTTAAAAAGTATTTTCTAATTTGAAGGACTGCATTTACTTCACTAGTAATCTTCTAATATATATATATATATATATATATATATATATATATATATATATATATATGTGTGTGTGTGTGTGTGTGTGTGTGTGTGTGTGTGTGTGTGTGTGTGTGTGTGTGTGTGTGTGTGTGTGTGTGTGTGTGTGTGTGTGTGTGTGTGTGTGTTTGTGTGTGTGTGTGTGTGTGTGTCTGTGTGTGTGTGTGTGTGTATGTGTGTGTGTGTGTGTGTGTGTGTGTGTGTGTGTGCGCGCGCGTGTGTGTGTGTGTGTGTGTGTGTGTCTGTATCTGTGTGTATCTGTGTATGTGTGTGTGTGTATGTGTGTGTGTGTGTGTGTGTGTGTGTGTGTGTGTGTGTGTGTGTGTGTGTGTGTGTGTGTGTGTGTGTGTGTGTGTGTGTGTGTGTGTGTGTGTGTGTGTGTGTGTTATATAAGTGAATGTTTGTACTATGTATGAGCCTTATGCATTACTAAACCACTGATCCGTTCACCATTAAACTTTAAGAAATTGTTGAGTACATTCCTGGGAAGGTTTCTGGTCACATCAAAACGTTTTCCAACATGTAATTAATAAGTCCTAAAATAGCATAAAATATGTCTTTCGACATATTCTTAAAAATCTTGTTTTAAGACATTTCATTGAATTCATTTAAAATTTTAGTTGGTAGGCAACGCTCAAAAATCTAAACTTATTTTCCAACACATTTCAAACAATGTACAAAAAATATTGTATAATGCACTTTAATAAATGACATTCAATTAAGAACTTTTAATGCCACACTTTTTTCGATTAACTATAAGTTCAGCAGTTGATAGAATACTAAATTAGGTTTAGCAATGTTACCACGCCATTCATTGACTTTTGAAGTATTTCGGAAGTACGAAGTTCGCGATGTCAGCTAGTCCTTTATATATTTTGCAGATCAAAGCATTCACTTTCTACTACTTTCTCCATAAAACGTTTAAACTAACCATCGTTTTCCTGAAAGAACTATCTTCTTCCGCGGAAAAACAAAACAAATCTAACATTTTTTTTGTTAAATGAATTATCTGAAATAATTAATCACTGAGTAACCTTTGCATGTCTCTAACAGGTTGACCGGGTTAAAGTGTTTCGGCCATTTTGATACTGCTCACGCATTTAGCAGATAAGGTTACAGTAATGCATTAGTCACATCACGTAGGGCGTTATGAAGGGTGCGAGGTTTCACAATGATACAGTGGACGATTTACTGACCGTGTAAATTAGGCTCTTCCATAGAGCGTGCGATGACACTGAGTTATAGGAGTGCATTATAGATCAACACTTAGGTTAATGAATCTAGAGTGAAGTCTGCGCAGGCGCCGGCAAGTCGGACACAGTATTACGCTGTGTGGGTGTAAAGTACTGCCAACATATTCACCTTCTACTAAACTGGCCGGAAGCCTTTTTGACGGAAGTTATTTACATTAAATTATTTACTCAAATATTCTAATTCCTTTAAATCAGTGATTCGACACAATGAACTGTTTGTCAGTTTGGTAGCCGCGTCCTTCTTTGTATGTCTATCTTTCTGTTACCGACTTCAGTCCAAGTAATTGACTCAGTGAACTGAATATGTCAAATTGATATTTATAAGTATATATTTTTCTGAATTAGATTTAAGTTGAAAAATTCGATTCAGTATGTCGTTGCGTTCCCCTTTATGAGTTTGTTTTTTTATAATTATAGCTTTGTGTAACAGAGTTCAGTTCAAGGTATCAATTCCCTAAGGTTTCCTATTCCCTTTAAGAGTTTAGTAATTAGGTCTCTTTTCCTGTAACTGAGTTCAGTTCATAGAATCGATTTACTTAGAAAGTATTTACGTTTCATTTTGTGAGCTCGGAATTTATATGTCTCACTTTCTGTAGCAGGGTTCAGTTGCAGGAACCGATTCATTAAACTGTACCGTTCCATTTATGAACTTGGCAAAATGTGTCTCTCTTTCAGTAGCAAAATTCAGTTCAAAGTTTAGAATTAGAAAGCTGTTCCGCTTCCCTTTGTGAGTTTATTATTTATAAGATTCACTTTCTATAACAGAGTTCAGTTTAAGGAATCGATTCAGTAAACTGGCATCGTTTCCTTTTGTGAGTTCACAAGAATCTCACTTTCTGTGACAGGCTTCTGTTGAAGAAACGTTTCATTTCAAGGAGTTGAATAAAAAGGGTGTTCCTTTTCCACATTTACCCATATCTAAGTGTTTCTACAACCTTTAATTCTTTAACACCTGAAGTCTTTAAACTTTACAAATTGGTTAAATTTTGTAGAATTCTTTAAGTAATATTATCTCTTTAATATCAATTTAATATAAAATATGTAAGAATATATCCTATATTGAAGAGGAATATTTTTAATCTTAGAATATCATATTACATCTAACGTCCTTCACAGAACTTTTCCTTACTCTTAGTTCTCACTTCCTGTTTACATTACGTTAAACAAATTGTGAGTTTTTTAAATAATATTTTACTATTTAATCTGCGAAACCCTCTTGTAAAATCTTATATTCAGTGACTTCAGTGCGAGGTAAAAGGATATTTCTAGTAAATGCTTTCCTAGATCTCCTCAACTGCAATAAACATTTCGTAAAGAACTGAATTGTGCTTCTTTGCAAGCAGCTGAGCTTGAAGCGCAAACATTTCTCGAGATGCAGCTAAAATCCCCCAGCATTCAGATAGCACATCCTTGCACTAATACAAACATTCGCGTCAAAGCGTTCGAAAACAGTAAAAAAGCCTAAATTCTAAGCATTTGTTGCACATCATGTTCAATTTTGATAAATTAAAGTACCTCTGATTATGTTGAATATGACCTTGGCGGAAGATATAGATTATAGGCTACATACTGAAACAAACAATACACGGCGTTGTGTAGGCAAATTGATGACTAGTATACCGGAACAACAGTAATGTACTAAATTAAAGGAAGTTAAAGTTTATTAAATTATAAAAAAAAGAATTAAATATAAAGCAAAGCAACAAATAATACGAGAATATAAAACAGTTGACTAGAAATATCATTATACTACTGTGGTGGCTACACCAAAATTTAAAAAATAAGTAACAATGTAAACAGATAGTGTACATTTTTGCAGGTGTGTTGAATGAAAGGTTAGCTCGGACGAAGACGAAAGAGTTGCCAGCTCAAATAGTGGGGGTAAACATCTGATGCTTGGGTTTACCAGATATTCTTGAGAAGGGTTTTGAAGTGGTGGCGCTAACGTATCAAGTGTCCCAGCTGCAATAGTGGGAGAAATATCTGATGCTTGGGTTTAACAGATATTTCTTGAGAAGGGTTTTGAAGTGGTGGCGCTAACGTATCAAGTGTCCCAGCTGCAATAGTGGGAGAAATATCTGATGCTTGGGTTTAACAGATATTTCTTGAGAAGGGTTTTGAGGTGGTGGCGCTAACGTATCAAGTGTCCCAGCTGCAATAATGGGGGCAAACATCTGATGCTTGGGTTTACCAGATATTCTTGAGAAGGGTTTTGAAGTGGTGGCGCTAACGTATCAAGTGTCCCAGCTGCAATAGTGGGAGAAATATCTGATGCTTGGGTTTACCAGATATTCTTGAGAAGGGTTTTGAAGTGGTGGCGCTAACGTATCAAGTGTCCCAGCTGCAATAGTGGGAGAAATATCTGATGCTTGGGTTTAACAGATATTTCTTGAGAAGGGTTTTGAGGTGGTGGCGCTAACGTATCAAGTGTCCCAGCTGCAATAGTGGGAGAAATATCTGATGCTTGGGTTTACCAGATATTCTTGAGAAGGGTTTTGAAGTGGTGGCGCTAACGTATCAAGTGTCCCAGCTGCAATAGTGGGAGAAATATCTGATGCTTGGGTTTACCAGATATTCTTGAGAAGGGTTTTGAAGTGGTGGCGCTAACGTATCAAGTGTCCCAGCTGCAATAGTGGGAGAAATATCTGATGCTTGGGTTTAACAGATATTCTTGAGAAGGGTTTTGAAGTGGTGGCGCTAACGTATCAAGTGTCCCAGCTGCAATAGTGGGAGAAATATCTGATGCTTGGGTTTAACAGATATTCTTGAGAAGGGTTTTGAAGTGGTGGCGCTAACGTATCAAGTGTCCCAGCTACAATAGTGGGAGAAATATCTGATGCTTGGGTTTAACAGATATTCTTGAGAAGGGTTTTGAAGTGGTGGCGCTAACGTATCAAGTGTCCCAGCTGCAATAGTGGGAGAAATATCTGATGCTTGGGTTTAACAGATATTTCTTGAGAAGGGTTTTGAGGTGGTGGCGCTAACGTATCAAGTGTCCCAGCTGCAATAATGGGGGCAAACATCTGATGCTTGGGTTTACCAGATATCTCTTGAGAAGGGTTTTGAAGTGGTGGCGCTAACGTATCAAGTGTCCCAGCTGCAATAGTGGGAGAAATATCTGATGCTTGGGTTTAACAGATATTTCTTGAGAAGGGTTTTGAGGTGGTGGCGCTAACGTATCAAGTGTCCCAGCTGCAATAATGGGGGCAAACATCTGATGCTTGGGTTTAACAGATATTTCTTGAGAAGGGACTTGAGGTGGTGGCGCTAACGTATCAAGAGTCCCAGCTGCAATAGTGGGAGCAAACATCTGATGCTTGGGTTTACCACATATCTCTTGAGAAGGGTTTTGAAGTGGTGGCGCTAACGTATCAAGTGTCCCAGCTGCAATAGTGGGAGCAAATATCTGATGCTTGGGTTTGACAGATATTTCTTGAGAAGGGTTTTGAGGTGGTGGCGCTAACGTATCAAGTGTCCCAGCTGCAATAGTGGGGGCAAACATCTGATGCTTGGATTTACCAGATATCTCTGGAGAAGGGTTTTGAGGTGGTGGCGCTAACGTATCAAGACTCCCAGCTGCAATAGTGGGGGCAAACATCTGATGCTTGGGTTTAACAGATATTTCTTGAGAAGGGTTTTGAGGTGGTGGCGCTAACGTATCAAGTGTCCCAGCTGCAATAGTGGGGGCAAACATCTGATGCTTGGGTTTAACAGATATTTCTTGAGAAGGGTTTTGAAGTGGTGACGCTAACGTATCAAGAGTCCCAGCTGCAATAGTGGGGGCAAATATCTGATGCTTGGGTTTAACAGATATTTCTTGAGAAGGGTTTTGAGGTGGTGGCGCTAACGTATCAAGTGTCCCAGCTGTAATAGTAGGGGCAAACATCTGATGCTTGGGTTTAACAGATATTTCTTGAGAAGGGTTTTGAGGTGGTGGCGCTAACGTATCAAGTGTCCCAGCTGCAATAGTGGGGGCAAACATCTGATGCTTGGGTTTAACAGATATTCCTTGAGAAGGGTTTTGAAGTGGTGACGCTAACGTATCAAGTGTCACGGCTGCAATAGTAGGGGCAAACATCTGATGCTTGGTTTTACCAGATATCTCTTGAGAAGGGTTTTGAAGTGGTGGCGCTAACGTATCAAGTGTCCCGGCTGCAATAGTAGGGGCAAAGATCTGATGCTTGGGTTTAACAGATATTTCTTGAGAAGGGTTTTGAGGTGGTGACGCTAACGTATCAAGTGTCCCAGCTGCAATAGTAGGGGCAAACATCTGATGCTTGGGTTTAACAGATATCTCTTGAGAAGGGTTTTGAGGTGGTGGCGCTAACGTATCAAGTGTCCCAGCTGCAATAGTGGGGGCAAACATCTGATGCTTGGGTTTACCAGATATCTCTTGAGAAGGGTTTTGAGGTGGTGGCGCTAACGTATCAAGTATCCCAGCTGCAATAGTGGGGGCAAACATGTGATGCTTGGGTTTAACAGATATTTTTTGAGAAGGGTTTTGAAGTGGTGGCGCTAACGTATCAAGTGTCCCAGCTGCAATAGTAGGAGCAAACATCTGATGCTTGAGTTTAACAGATATTTCTTGAGAAGGGTTTTGAAGTGTTGGCGCTAACGTATCAAGTGTCCCAGGTGCAATAGTTGGGGAAAACATCTGATGCTTGGGTTTAACAGATATCTCTTGAGAAGGGTTTTGAAGTGGTGGCGCTAACGTATCAAGTGTCCCAGCTGCAATAGTGGGGGCAAACATCTGATGCTTGGGTTTACCAGATATCTCTTAGGAAGGGTTTTGAAGTGGTGACGCTAACGTATCAAGTGTCCCAGCTGCAATAGTAGGGGCACACATCTGATGCTTGGGTTTAACAGATATCTCTTGAGAAGGGTGTTGAGGTGGTGGCGCTAACGTATCAAGTGTCCCAGCTGCAATAGTGGGGGCAAACATCTGATGCTTGGGTTTACCAGATATCTCTTGAGAAGGGTTTTGAAGTGGTGGCGCTAACGTATCAAGTGTCCCAGCTGTAATAGTGGGGGCAAACATCTGATGCTTGGGTTTACCAGATATCTCTTGAGAAGGGTTTTGAAGTGGTGGCGCTAACGTATCAAGTGTCCCAGCTGCAATAGTGGGGGCAAACATCTGATGCTTGGGTTTACCAGATATCTCTTAGGAAGGGTTTTGAAGTGGTGACGCTAACGTATCAAGTGTCCCAGCTGCAATAGTAGGGGCAAACATCTGATGCTTGGGTTTAACAGATATCTCTTGAGAAGGGTTTTGAGGTGGTGGCGCTAACGTATCAAGTGTCCCAGCTGCAATAGTGGGGGCAAACATCTGATGCTTGGGTTTACCAGATATCTCTTGAGAAGGGTTTTGAGGTGGTGGCGCTAACGTATCAAGTATCCCAGCTGCAATAGTGGGGGCAAACATGTGATGCTTGGGTTTAACAGATATTTTTTGAGAAGGGTTTTGAAGTGGTGGCGCTAACGTATCAAGTGTCCCAGCTGCAATAGTGGGAGCAAACATCTGATGCTTGAGTTTAACAGATATTTCTTGAGAAGGGTTTTGAAGTGTTGGCGCTAACGTATCAAGTGTCCCAGCTGCAATAGTGGGGGCAAACATCTGATGCTTGGGTTTACCAGATATCTCTTAGGAAGGGTTTTGAAGTGGTGACGCTAACGTATCAAGTGTCCCAGCTGCAATAGTAGGGGCACACATCTGATGCTTGGGTTTAACAGATATCTCTTGAGAAGGGTGTTGAGGTGGTGGCGCTAACGTATCAAGTGTCCCAGCTGCAATAGTGGGGGTAAACATCTGATGCTTGGGTTTAAAAGATATCTCTTGAGAAGGGTTTTGAAGTGGTGGCGCTAACGTATCAAGTGTCCCAGCTGCAATAGTGGAAGCAAATATCTGATGCTTGGGTTTAACACATATTTCTTGAGAAGGGTTTTGAGGGGGTGGCGCTAACGTATCAAGTGTCCCAGCTGCAATAGTGGGGGCAAACATCTGATGCTTGGGTTTACCAGATATCTCTTGAGAAGGGTTTTGATGTGGTGGCGCTAATGTATCAAGTGTCCCAGCTGCAATAATGGGGGAAAACATTTGATGCTTGGGTTTACCAGATATCACTTGAGAAGGGTTTTGAAGTGGTGGCGCTAACGTATCACGTGTCCCAGCTGCAATAGTGGGGGCAAACATCTGATGCTTGGGTTTACCAGATATCTCTTGAGAAGGGTTTTGAAGTGGTGGCGCTAATGTATCAAGTGTCCCAGCTGCAAAAACGGGGGAAAACATTTGATGCTTGGGTTTACCAGATATCTCTTGAGAAGGGTTTTGAAGTGGTGGCGCTAACGTATCAAGTGTCCCAGCTGCAATAGTGGGGGCAAACATCTGATGCTTGGGTTTACAACATATCTCTTGTGAAGGGTTTTGAAGTGGTGACGGTAACGTATCAAGTGTCCCAGGTGCAATAGTAGGGGCAAACATCTGATACTTGGGTTTACCAGATATCTCTTGAGAAGGGTTTTGAAGTGGTGGCGCTAACGTATCAAGTGTCCCAGCTGCAATAGTGGGGGCAAACATCTGATGCTTGGGTTTACCAGATATCTCTTGAGAAGGGTTTTGAGGTGGTGGCGCTAACGTATCAAGTGTCCCAGCTGTAATAGTGGGGGCAAACATCTGATGCTTGTGTTCAACAGATATTTCTTAAGAAGGGTTTTGAAGTGGTGGCGCTAACGTATCAAGTGTCCCAGCTGCAATAGTAGGGGCAAACATCTGATGCTTGGGTTTAACAGATATCTCTTGAGAAGGGTTTTGAGGTGGTGGCGCTAACGTATCAAGTATCCCAGCTGCAATAGTGGGGGCAAACATGTGATGCTTGGGTTTAACAGATATTTTTTGAGAAGGGTTTTGAAGTGGTGGCGCTAACGTATCAAGTGTCCCAGCTGCAATAGTGGGAGCAAACATCTGATGCTTGAGTTTAACAGATATTTCTTGAGAAGGGTTTTGAAGTGTTGGCGCTAACGTATCAAGTGTCCCAGGTGCAATAGTTGGGGAAAACATCTGATGCTTGGGTTTAACAGATATCTCTTGAGAAGGGTTTTGAAGTGGTGGCGCTAACGTATCAAGTGTCCCAGCTGCAATAGTGGGGGCAAACATCTGATGCTTGGGTTTACCAGATATCTCTTAGGAAGGGTTTTGAAGTGGTGACGCTAACGTATCAAGTGTCCCAGCTGCAATAGTAGGGGCACACATCTGATGCTTGGGTTTAACAGATATCTCTTGAGAAGGGTGTTGAGGTGGTGGCGCTAACGTATCAAGTGTCCCAGCTGCAATAGTGGGGGCAAACATCTGATGCTTGATTTTACCAGATATCTCTTGAGAAGGGATTTTAAGTGGTGGCGCTAACGTATCAAGTGTCCCAGCTGCAATAGTAGGGGCACACATCTGATGCTTGGGTTTAACAGATATCTCTTGAGAAGGGTTTTGACGTGGTGACGCTAACGTATCAAGTATCCCAGCTGCAATAGTGGGGGCAAACATCTGATGCTTGGGTTTACCAGATATCTCTTGAGAAGGGTTTTGAAGTGGTGGCGCTAATGTATCAAGTGTCCCAGCTGCAATAATGGGGGAAAACATTTGATGCTTGGATTTACCAGATATCACTTGAGAAGGGTTTTGAAGTGGTGGCGCTAACGTATCAAGTGTCCCAGCTGCAATAGTGGGAGCAAACATCTGATGCTTGGGTTTAACAGATATTTATTTAGAAGGGTTTTGAGGTGTTGGCGCTAACGTATCAAGTGTCCCAGGTTCAATAGTAGGGGCAAACATCTGATGCTTGGGTTTAACAGATATCTCTTGAGAAGGGTTTTGAAGTGGTGGCGCTAACGTATCAAGTGTCCCAGGTTCAATAGTAGGGGCAAACATCTGATGCTTGGGTTTAACAGATATCTCTTGAGAAGGGTTTTGAAGTGGTGGCGCTAACGTATCAAGTGTCCCAGCTGCAATAGTGGAGGCAAACATCTGATGCTTGGGTTTACCAGATATCTCTTGAGAAGGGTTTTGAAGTGGTGGCACTAATGTATCAAGTGTCCCAGCTGCAACAATGGGGGAAAACATTTGATGCTTAGATTTACCAGATATCACTTGAGAAGGGTTTTGAAGTGGTGGCGCTAACGTATCAAGTGTCCTAGCTGCAATAGTGGGGGCAAACATCTGATGCTTGGGTTTACCAGATATCCCTTGAGAAGGGTTTTGAAGTGGTGGCGCTAATGTATCAAGTGTCCCAGCTGCAATAATGGGGGAAAACATTTGATGCTTGAGTTTACCTGATATCACTTGAGAAGGGTTTTGAAGTGGTGGCGCTAACGTATCAACTGTCCCAGCTGCATTAGTAGGGGCAAACATCTGATGCTTGGGTTTACCAGATATCTCTTGAGAAGGGTTTTGAAGTGGTGGCGCTAATGTATCAAGTGTCCCAGCTGCAATAATGGGGGAAAACATTTGATGCTTGGGTTTACCAGATATCTCTTGAGAAGGGATTTGAAGTGGTGGCGCTAACGTATCAAGTGTCCCAGCTGCAATAGTGGGGGGAAACATCTGATGCTTGGGATTACCACATATCTCTTGAGAAGGGTTTTGAGGTGTTGGCGCTAATGCATCAAGTGTCCCAGCTGCAATAATGGGGGAAAACATTTAATGCTTGGGTTTACCAGATATCTCTTGAGAAGGGATTTGAAGTGGTGGCGCTAACGTATCAAGTGTCCCAGCTGCAATAGTGGGGGGAAACATCTGATGCTTGGGTTTACCACATATCTCTTGAGAAGGGTTTTGAAGTGGTGGCGCTAACGTATCAAGTGTCCCAGGTTCAATAGTAGGGGCAAACATCTGATGCTTGGGTTTAACAGATATCTCTTGAGAAGGGTTTTGAAGTGGTGGCGCTAACGTATCAAGTGTCCCAGCTGCAATAGTGGGGGCAAACATCTGATGCTCGGGTTTACCACATATCTCTTGAGAAGGCTTTTGAAGTGGTGACGCTAACGTATCAAGTGTCCCAGGTGCAATAGTAGGGGCAAACATCTGATACTTGGGTTTACCATATATCTCTTGAGAAGGGTTTTGAAGTGGTAGCGCTAACGTATCAAGTGTCCCAGCTGCAATAGTGGGGGCAAACATCTGGTGCTTGGGTTTACCAGATATCTCTTGAGAAGGGTTTTGAAGTGGTGGCGCTAACGTATCAAGTGTCCCAGCTGCAATAGTGGAGGCAAACATCTGATGCTTGGGTTTACCAGATATCTCTTGAGAAGGGTTTTGAAGTGGTGGCACTAATGTATCAAGTGTCCCAGCTGCAATAATGGGGGAAAACATTTGATGCTTAGATTTACCAGATATCACTTGAGAAGGGTTTTGAAGTGGTGGCGCTAACGTATCAAGTGTCCCAGCTGCAATAGTGGGGGCAAACATCTGATGCTTGGGTTTACCAGATATCCCTTGAGAAGGGTTTTGAAGTGGTGGCGCTAATGTATCAAGTGTACCAGCTGCAATAATGGAGGAAAACTTTTGATGCTTGGGTTTACCTGATATCACTTGAGAAGGGTTTTGAAGTGGTGGCGCTAACGTATCAAGTGTCCCAGCTGCATTAGTAGGGGCAAACATCTGATGCTTGGGTTTACCAGATATCTCTTGAGAAGGGTTTTGAAGTGGTGGCGCTAATGTATCAAGTGTCCCAGCTGCAATAATGGGGGAAACCATTTGATGCTTGGGTTTACCAGATATCTCTTGAGAAGGGATTTGAAGTGGTGGCGCTAACGTATCAAGTGTCCCAGCTGCAATAGTGGGGGGAAACATCTGATGCTTGGGTTTACCACATATCTCTTGAGAAGGGTTTTGAGGTGTTGGCGCTAACGTATCAAGTGTCCCAGGTTCAAAAGTAGGGGCAAACATCTGATGCTTGGGTTTAACAGATATCTCTTGAGAAGGGTTTTGAAGGGGTGGGCGCTAACGTATCAAGTGTCCCAGCTGCAATAGTGGGGGCAAACATCTGATGCTCGGGTTTACCACATATCTCTTGAGAAGGGTTTTGAGGTGGTGGCGCTAACGTATCAAGTATCCCAGCTGCAATAGTGGGGGCAAACATGTGATGCTTGGGTTTAACAGATATTTTTTGAGAAGGGTTTTGAAGTGGTGGCGCTAACGTATCAAGTGTCCCAGCTGCAATAGTGGGAGCAAACATCTGATGCTTGAGTTTAACAGATATTTCTTGAGAAGGGTTTTGAAGTGTTGGCGCTAACGTATCAAGTGTCCCAGGTGCAATAGTGGGAGCAAACATCTGATGCTTGAGTTTAACAGATATTTCTTGAGAAGGGTTTTGAAGTGTTGGCGCTAACGTATCAAATGTCCCAGGTGCAATAGTTGGGGAAAACATCTGATGCTTGGGTTTAACAGATATCTCTTGAGAAGGGTTTTGAAGTGGTGGCGCTAACGTATCAAGTGTCCCAGCTGCAATAGTGGGGGCAAACATCTGATGCTTGGGTTTACCAGATATCTCTTAGGAAGGGTTTTGAAGTGGTGACGCTAACGTATCAAGTGTCCCAGCTGCAATAGTAGGGGCACACATCTGATGCTTGGGTTTAACAGTTATCTCTTGAGAAGGGTGTTGAGGTGGTGGCGCTAACGTATCAAGTGTCCCAGCTGCAATAGTGGGGGCAAACATCTGATGCTTGATTTTACCAGATATCTCTTGAGAAGGGATTTTAAGTGGTGGCGCTAACGTATCAAGTGTCCCAGCTGCAATAGTAGGGGCACACATCTGATGCTTGGGTTTAACAGATATCTCTTGAGAAGGGTTTTGACGTGGTGGCGCTAACGTATCAAGTATCCCAGCTGCAATAGTGGGGGCAAACATCTGATGCTTGGGTTTACCAGATATCTCTTGAGAAGGGTTTTGAAGTGGTGGCGCTAATGTATCAAGTGTCCCAGCTGCAATAATGGGGGAAAACATTTGATGCTTGGATTTACCAGATATCACTTGAGAAGGGTTTTGAAGTGGTGGCGCTAACGTATCAAGTGTCCCATCTGCAATAGTGGGAGCAAACATCTGATGCTTGGGTTTAACAGATATTTATTGAGAAGGGTTTTGAGGTGTTGGCGCTAACGTATCAAGTGTCCCAGGTTCAATAGTAGGGGCAAACATCTGATGCTTGGGTTTAACAGATATCTCTTGAGAAGGGTTTTGAAGTGGTGGCGCTAACGTATCAAGTGTCCCAGGTTCAATAGTAGGGGCAAACATCTGATGCTTGGGTTTAACAGATATCTCTTGAGAAGGGTTTTGAAGTGGTGGCGCTAACGTATCAAGTGTCCCAGCTGCAATAGTGGAGGCAAACATCTGATGCTTGGGTTTACCAGATATCTCTTGAGAAGGGTTTTGAAGTGGTGGCACTAATGTATCAAGTGTCCCAGCTGCAACAATGGGGGAAAACATTTGATGCTTAGATTTACCAGATATCACTTGAGAAGGGTTTTGAAGTGGTGGCGCTAACGTATCAAGTGTCCCAGCTGCAATAGTGGGGGCAAACATATGATGCTTGGGTTTACCAGATATCCCTTGAGAAGGGTTTTGAAGTGGTGGCGCTAATGTATCAAGTGTCCCAGCTGCAATAATGGGGGAAAACATTTGATGCTTGAGTTTACCTGATATCACTTGAGAAGGGTTTTGAAGTGGTGGCGCTAACGTATCAACTGTCCCAGCTGCATTAGTAGGGGCAAACATCTGATGCTTGGGTTTACCAGATATCTCTTGAGAAGGGTTTTGAAGTGGTGGCGCTAATGTATCAAGTGTCCCAGCTGCAATAATGGGGGAAAACATTTGATGCTTGGGTTTACCAGATATCTCTTGAGAAGGGATTTGAAGTGGTGGCGCTAACGTATCAAGTGTCCCAGCTGCAATAGTGGGGGGAAACATCTGATGCTTGGGATTACCACATATCTCTTGAGAAGGGTTTTGAGGTGTTGGCGCTAATGCATCAAGTGTCCCAGCTGCAATAATGGGGGAAAACATTTAATGCTTGGGTTTACCAGATATCTCTTGAGAAGGGATTTGAAGTGGTGGCGCTAACGTATCAAGTGTCCCAGCTGCAATAGTGGGGGGAAACATCTGATGCTTGGGTTTACCACATATCTCTTGAGAAGGGTTTTGAAGTGGTGGCGCTAACGTATCAAGTGTCCCAGGTTCAATAGTAGGGGCAAACATCTGATGCTTGGGTTTAACAGATATCTCTTGAGAAGGGTTTTGAAGTGGTGGCGCTAACGTATCAAGTGTCCCAGCTGCAATAGTGGGGGCAAACATCTGATGCTCGGGTTTACCACATATCTCTTGAGAAGGCTTTTGAAGTGGTGACGCTAACGTATCAAGTGTCCCAGGTGCAATAGTAGGGGCAAACATCTGATACTTGGGTTTACCATATATCTCTTGAGAAGGGTTTTGAAGTGGTAGCGCTAACGTATCAAGTGTCCCAGCTGCAATAGTGGGGGCAAACATCTGGTGCTTGGGTTTACCAGATATCTCTTGAGAAGGGTTTTGAAGTGGTGGCGCTAACGTATCAAGTGTCCCAGCTGCAATAGTGGAGGCAAACATCTGATGCTTGGGTTTACCAGATATCTCTTGAGAAGGGTTTTGAAGTGGTGGCACTAATGTATCAAGTGTCCCAGCTGCAATAATGGGGGAAAACATTTGATGCTTAGATTTACCAGATATCACTTGAGAAGGGTTTTGAAGTGGTGGCGCTAACGTATCAAGTGTCCCAGCTGCAATAGTGGGGGCAAACATCTGATGCTTGGGTTTACCAGATATCCCTTGAGAAGGGTTTTGAAGTGGTGGCGCTAATGTATCAAGTGTACCAGCTGCAATAATGGAGGAAAACTTTTGATGCTTGGGTTTACCTGATATCACTTGAGAAGGGTTTTGAAGTGGTGGCGCTAACGTATCAAGTGTCCCAGCTGCATTAGTAGGGGCAAACATCTGATGCTTGGGTTTACCAGATATCTCTTGAGAAGGGTTTTGAAGTGGTGGCGCTAATGTATCAAGTGTCCCAGCTGCAATAATGGGGGAAACCATTTGATGCTTGGGTTTACCAGATATCTCTTGAGAAGGGATTTGAAGTGGTGGCGCTAACGTATCAAGTGTCCCAGCTGCAATAGTGGGGGGAAACATCTGATGCTTGGGTTTACCACATATCTCTTGAGAAGGGTTTTGAGGTGTTGGCGCTAACGTATCAAGTGTCCCAGGTTCAAAAGTAGGGGCAAACATCTGATGCTTGGGTTTAACAGATATCTCTTGAGAAGGGTTTTGAAGGGGTGGGCGCTAACGTATCAAGTGTCCCAGCTGCAATAGTGGGGGCAAACATCTGATGCTCGGGTTTACCACATATCTCTTGAGAAGGGTTTTGAGGTGGTGGCGCTAACGTATCAAGTATCCCAGCTGCAATAGTGGGGGCAAACATGTGATGCTTGGGTTTAACAGATATTTTTTGAGAAGGGTTTTGAAGTGGTGGCGCTAACGTATCAAGTGTCCCAGCTGCAATAGTGGGAGCAAACATCTGATGCTTGAGTTTAACAGATATTTCTTGAGAAGGGTTTTGAAGTGTTGGCGCTAACGTATCAAGTGTCCCAGGTGCAATAGTGGGAGCAAACATCTGATGCTTGAGTTTAACAGATATTTCTTGAGAAGGGTTTTGAAGTGTTGGCGCTAACGTATCAAGTGTCCCAGGTGCAATAGTTGGGGAAAACATCTGATGCTTGGGTTTAACAGATATCTCTTGAGAAGGGTTTTGAAGTGGTGGCGCTAACGTATCAAGTGTCCCAGCTGCAATAGTGGGGGCAAACATCTGATGCTTGGGTTTACCAGATATCTCTTAGGAAGGGTTTTGAAGTGGTGACGCTAACGTATCAAGTGTCCCAGCTGCAATAGTAGGGGCACACATCTGATGCTTGGGTTTAACAGTTATCTCTTGAGAAGGGTGTTGAGGTGGTGGCGCTAACGTATCAAGTGTCCCAGCTGCAATAGTGGGGGCAAACATCTGATGCTTGATTTTACCAGATATCTCTTGAGAAGGGATTTTAAGTGGTGGCGCTAACGTATCAAGTGTCCCAGCTGCAATAGTAGGGGCACACATCTGATGCTTGGGTTTAACAGATATCTCTTGAGAAGGGTTTTGACGTGGTGGCGCTAACGTATCAAGTATCCCAGCTGCAATAGTGGGGGCAAACATCTGATGCTTGGGTTTACCAGATATCTCTTGAGAAGGGTTTTGAAGTGGTGGCGCTAATGTATCAAGTGTCCCAGCTGCAATAATGGGGGAAAACATTTGATGCTTGGATTTACCAGATATCACTTGAGAAGGGTTTTGAAGTGGTGGCGCTAACGTATCAAGTGTCCCATCTGCAATAGTGGGAGCAAACATCTGATGCTTGGGTTTAACAGATATTTATTGAGAAGGGTTTTGAGGTGTTGGCGCTAACGTATCAAGTGTCCCAGGTTCAATAGTAGGGGCAAACATCTGATGCTTGGGTTTAACAGATATCTCTTGAGAAGGGTTTTGAAGTGGTGGCGCTAACGTATCAAGTGTCCCAGGTTCAATAGTAGGGGCAAACATCTGATGCTTGGGTTTAACAGATATCTCTTGAGAAGGGTTTTGAAGTGGTGGCGCTAACGTATCAAGTGTCCCAGCTGCAATAGTGGAGGCAAACATCTGATGCTTGGGTTTACCAGATATCTCTTGAGAAGGGTTTTGAAGTGGTGGCACTAATGTATCAAGTGTCCCAGCTGCAACAATGGGGGAAAACATTTGATGCTTAGATTTACCAGATATCACTTGAGAAGGGTTTTGAAGTGGTGGCGCTAACGTATCAAGTGTCCCAGCTGCAATAGTGGGGGCAAACATATGATGCTTGGGTTTACCAGATATCCCTTGAGAAGGGTTTTGAAGTGGTGGCGCTAATGTATCAAGTGTCCCAGCTGCAATAATGGGGGAAAACATTTGATGCTTGAGTTTACCTGATATCACTTGAGAAGGGTTTTGAAGTGGTGGCGCTAACGTATCAACTGTCCCAGCTGCATTAGTAGGGGCAAACATCTGATGCTTGGGTTTACCAGATATCTCTTGAGAAGGGTTTTGAAGTGGTGGCGCTAATGTATCAAGTGTCCCAGCTGCAATAATGGGGGAAAACATTTGATGCTTGGGTTTACCAGATATCTCTTGAGAAGGGATTTGAAGTGGTGGCGCTAACGTATCAAGTGTCCCAGCTGCAATAGTGGGGGGAAACATCTGATGCTTGGGATTACCACATATCTCTTGAGATGGGTTTTGAGGTGTTGGCGCTAATGTATCAAGTGTCCCAGCTGCAATAATGGGGGAAAACATTTAATGCTTGGGTTTACCAGATATCTCTTGAGAAGGGATTTGAAGTGGTGGCGCTAACGTATCAAGTGTCCCAGCTGCAATAGTGGGGGGAAACATCTGATGCTTGGGTTTACCACATATCTCTTGAGAAGGGTTTTGAAGTGGTGGCGCTAACGTATCAAGTGTCCCAGGTTCAATAGTAGGGGCAAACATCTGATGCTTGGGTTTAACAGATATCTCTTGAGAAGGGTTTTGAAGTGGTGGCGCTAACGTATCAAGTGTCCCAGCTGCAATAGTGGGGGCAAACATCTGATGCTCGGGTTTACCACATATCTCTTGAGAAGGCTTTTGAAGTGGTGACGCTAACGTATCAAGTGTCCCAGGTGCAATAGTAGGGGCAAACATCTGATACTTGGGTTTACCATATATCTCTTGAGAAGGGTTTTGAAGTGGTAGCGCTAACGTATCAAGTGTCCCAGCTGCAATAGTGGGGGCAAACATCTGGTGCTTGGGTTTACCAGATATCTCTTGAGAAGGGTTTTGAAGTGGTGGCGCTAACGTATCAAGTGTCCCAGCTGCAATAGTGGAGGCAAACATCTGATGCTTGGGTTTACCAGATATCTCTTGAGAAGGGTTTTGAAGTGGTGGCACTAATGTATCAAGTGTCCCAGCTGCAATAATGGGGGAAAACATTTGATGCTTAGATTTACCAGATATCACTTGAGAAGGGTTTTGAAGTGGTGGCGCTAACGTGTCAAGTGTCCCAGCTGCAATAGTGGGGGCAAACATCTGATGCTTGGGTTTACCAGATATCCCTTGAGAAGGGTTTTGAAGTGGTGGCGCTATTGTATCAAGTGTACCAGCTGCAATAATGGAGGAAAACTTTTGATGCTTGGGTTTACCTGATATCACTTGAGAAGGGTTTTGAAGTGGTGGCGCTAACGTATCAAGTGTCCCAGCTGCATTAGTAGGGGCAAACATCTGATGCTTGGGTTTACCAGATATCTCTTGAGAAGGGTTTTGAAGTGGTGGCGCTAATGTATCAAGTGTCCCAGCTGCAATAATGGGGGAAACCATTTGATGCTTGGGTTTACCAGATATCTCTTGAGAAGGGATTTGAAGTGGTGGCGCTAACGTATCAAGTGTCCCAGCTGCATTAGTGGGGGGAAACATCTGATGCTTGGGTTTACCACATATCTCTTGAAAAGGGTTTTGAGGTGTTGGCGCTAACGTATCAAGTGTCCCAGGTTCAATAGTAGGGGCAAACATCTGATGCTTGGGTTTAACAGATATCTCTTGAGAAGGGTTTTGAAGGGGTGGCGCTAACGTATCAAGTGTCCCAGCTGCAATAGTGGGGGCAAACATCTGATGCTCGGGTTTACCACATATCTCTTGAGAAGGCTTTTGAAGTGGTGACGCTAACGTATCAAGTGTCCCAGGTGCAATAGTAGGGGCAAACATCTGATACTTGGGTTTACCAGATATCTCTTGAGAAGGGTTTTGAAGTGGTAGCGCTAACGTATCAAGTGTCCCAGCTGCAATAGTGGGGGCAAACATCTGGTGCTTGGGTTTACCAGATATCTCTTGAGAAGGGTTTTGAGGTGGTGGCGCTAACGTATCAAGTGTCCCAGCTGTAATAGTGGGGGCAAACGTCTGATGCTTTGGTTTAACAGACATTTCTTGAGAAGGGTTTTGAGGTGGTGGCGCTAACGTATCAAGTGTCCCAGCTGCAATAGTGGGGGCAAACATCTGGTGCTTGGGTTTACCAGATATCTCTTGAGAAGGGTTTTGAAGTGGTGGCGCTAACGTATCAGGTGTCGCAGCTGTAATAGTGGGGGCAAACATCTGATGCTTGGGTTTAACAGATATCTCTTGAGAAGGGTTTTGAAGTGGTGGCGCTAACGTATCAGGTGTCGCAGCTGTAATAGTGGGGGCAAACATCTGATACTTGGGTTTACCAGATATCTCTTGAGAAGGGTTTTGAAGTGGTGGCGCTAACGTATCAAGTGTCCCAGCTGCAATAGTGGGGGCGAACATCTGGTGCTTGGGTTTACCAGATATCTCTTGAGAAGGGTTTTGAAGTGGTGGCGCTAACGTATCAAGTGTCCCAGCTGCAATAGTGGGGGCAAACATCTGATGCTTGGGTTTACCAGATATCTCTTGAGAAGGGTTTTGAAGTGGTGGCGCTAACGTATCAGGTGTCGCAGCTGTAATAGTGGGGGCAAACATCTGATGCTTGGGTTTAACAGATATCTCTTGAGAAGGGTTTTGAGGTGGTGGCGCTAACGTATCAAGTGTCCCAGCTGTAATAGTGGGGGCAAACATCTGATACTTGGGTTTACCAGATATCTCTTGAGAAGGGTTTTGAGGTGGTGGCGCTAACGTATCAAGTGTCCCAGCTGCAATAGTGGGGGCAAACATCTGGTGCTTGGGTTTACCAGATATCTCTTGAGAAGGGTTTTGAAGTGGTGGCGCTAACGTATCAGGTGTCGCAGCTGCAATAGTGGGGGCAAACATCTGATGCTTGGGTTTAACAGATATCTCTTGAGAAGGGTTTTGAGGTGGTAGCGCTAACGTATCAAATGTCCCAGCTGTAATAGTGGGGGCAAACGTCTGATGCTTTGGTTTAACAGACATTTCTTGAGAAGGGTTTTGAGGTGGTGGCGCTAGCGTATCAAGTGTCCCAGCTGCAATAGTGGGGGCAAACATCTGATGCTTGGGTTTAACAGATATTTTTTGAGAAGGGTTTTGAAGTGGTGGCGCTAACGTAAGTAGGAATGAAGCTAGATTGGCGCGCACCTCCCCTAACTCGGCCGCTACGTAACCTAGAACTATAGGGGTAGTTTTGGATGATGCTCAAGGTCATCCCGGCCGTGACCCCAGACCCGGGGGTGGTTTCGACCACGTTTAGAGGGGTAGGGGGTAGTTTTTCGAAAAAAAAAAAAAAAATCGGCCGCTACGTAACCTAGGACTATAGGGGTAGTTTCGGATGATGCGGGCGGACGTCGTGACCCCGACCCTAGCTTTGGGGGTGGTTTTGAACACGTCCAGAGGGGTGGGGGGTAGTTTTTCGAAAAAATTTATTTCCAACACACTGACCTAAGCCAGCCAAAATGGATCTAACCTAACCTAACCTAAGTGTTGGGGGTGACCTCAGCTACGTTCAGGACCATCTCCGGGGGTAGCTCCGGGGGTGGATTGGGGGTGGGGGTAGTTTTCGAAAAAATTTTGGAAAATCGTGTCTTGACCGATAGGGTGTGTCTAGAGTGCATTATCGCGTCGGTAGGGGTAGTTTCACCTAGGGGTAGTTTTTAAAAAAAATACGAAATTGATAAAAATCGATCGGTTGGATCAAATGACCGTACGGGATATGTGTAGAGTCTATTATGGACCATTGCGGGGGTGGTTTCACCTGTGGGTTGTCTTCAGAATGCCAAAAATAAAAGGCGGAATAGCTCCGGTGGAGGGGGTAACTTTTGGAAAGACTTATTGGTTATCTGAAGTAAGGCCTCTTAGGTAGTGTAACCCAGGAATAGCTCCGGTGGAGGGGTAACTTTTGGAAAGACTTAATGGTTACCTGATGACGTATCAGCGCTCGAGCAACTCTATGCAAGTAGTAGGCTCACCCTAACTATAGTGGTCTACCCAAAATGAATCGGGTGATGAGGGGCCCAGGGTAAACGACTGCCAAACTCAAAATTTGTCTATCCTACTAAATTAATAAACAATACACTCAGCCTTTAAGTAAAGCTACACAAGAGCAGGGCTAGGATGATTGCTATACCAACTACCAAGACAAATACCCCCACCAAGTCCTAAGTAAAGCTACCACAGAGTTAGACCTTAGGTAAAGCTAACACGGAGCAAAGCCTCGTGTAAAAGCTATCCCGAAGCCAAGCCCTAGGTAAAGTAACCCAGGAACTAGACCTCCGGTAAAGCTACCACGGAGTTAAACCTTAGGTAAAGCTAACACGGAGCAAAGCCTCGGGTAAAAGCTATCCCGAAGTCATGCCCTAGGTAAAGTAACCCAGGAACCAGGCCATCGGTAAAGCTACCACAGAGTCGGAGCTTAGGTAAAGCTACCACAGAGTTAGACCTTAGGTAAAGCTAACACGGAGCAAAGCCTCGTGTAAAAGCTATCCCGAAGCCTTGCCCTAGGTAAAGAAACCCAGGAACCAGACCATCGGTAAAGCTACCACGGAGTCGGGGCCTAAGTAAAGCTACCATGGAGTTAGACCATAGGTAAAGCAAACACGGAGCAAGGACTCAGGTAAAAGCCATCTCGAAGCCTGACGATAGGTAAAGTAACCCAGGATTCAAGCATCAAGTGGGGGTGGTTATCAAATAATATATGAAATTACCAAAAAATGATCGGTTAGATCAAACGACCAACGACCTAGATAGAGTTCAAATAGTCAACAAGTTGAATCAACCAATCACAACGCAGGGACCCGGTAGGTCTACGCAAACGGTCGTCGGTAAGACGAGAAGGCCTATATAACGTGTTAAACCAATATATATGACAGCCCACATAATGTGTTAAACAAATATGCAAGCCTACATACATACTATGCTAGGCCGACACACTATGACGGTAAATCACCGGCCAAAGCCTATATGAACTGAGATAGTTTCACCTCATATATCAGGCAGAACCACGGGCAGGCAACCGTATAATATGGGGAGTACTATAAGGTATAGCTAAACCAATATATACGATAGCCCACATAATGTGTTAAACAAATACGCAAGCTTGCATACATACTATGCTAGGCCTACATACATGAATCCCTAAATGCGCCTACTATGTCGGTAAATCACTGGCCACAGCCTATATGAACTGAGATAGTTTCACCTCATATATCAGGTAGAACCTGGCAATCGTATAATATAGGAAGTACTATAAGGTACATCTACCAATGCATAACCTATCAAGCCCGCGTAAAGATATAATATATCTGATGACGTACGAGCGACATGCGCACCTATAACCAGAGTGGCCTACCCCTAAATAACATAGAAGAAGTAAGGATATGGACAGATAGGAGAAGCAAGGACCTGGACCGATAAAAGAAACAAGCACCTGGGCAGATAGAAGAAGCAGGTACTTGGACAGATAGTAGAAGTAAGCACCTGGACAGACAGAAGAACCCAAGGCCTACATATATAATCAGAAATCAATGTAAATAATCAAATAGCCCCAATGGATATATCCTATAGCTGCAAATGTATCTAGATATAAAAGTATATATGGAGAAACACTAATAAAGAGGCCCATCACAAAACGTGAATAAATATATGTTATAAAACGATCCTAAAACGGTGCTAAACCAACATGCATGCTATCATACATATTCGTATATACCGTGTTAAGCCTACAAACGTGATAGTCCACATAATGTGTTAAACAAATATGCATGTAAACCTGCATACATACTATGCTAAGCCGACTTACATGGGCCTACTATGTCGGTAAACCGCCGGCCAAGGCCTATATGATCTAAGCTATTTTCACCTTGTCTATCAGGTAGAACCTGGCAACCGTATAATAGGGGAAGTACTATATGGTATAGCTAACAATGCATAGCCTATCACGCCCATCACGGTCAACAAATATTACAATATAAGGTAAGTCGCGCAACCTCTATACATACAGTGCTAAGCCAACATTCAGGCATATATACTATGTTAAAACAGCGTGCAATATACTCTAAATAGCCAAATATACGTTGTTAAACCAATATGCAGGTTAACCTATATACATCCCGTTACCCACATATGCCTATATAATATGTTAAGCCTGTATAAGTGATTGCCCTTATAGTGTGTTCAATAAATATGCGTGTAAACCAAATAAATACTCTGGTAAGCCAACATGTATGCTATCATAGATAGGCGTATATACTATGTTAGGCCTACATATCGCGTTAAACAAACATGTGTAAGCCACCATACATATTATGCTAAGCCGACAAGGGCCTGAACACATTATATCCGCTGCATAGGTTAGCTAAACGGCTATCACACACTATCCTACAGGTACCACATAATACCTGATCAATAACACATAGTATCCAATGCATAGCCTGACGAGGGTTTAATATATAGTATCCAGAGGCCCCGCTAACGATTAACACGTTGTATCCATAAGGCCTACTATGTCGGTGAACCACAGGCCCAAGCTTATATGATCAGAGTCCGACACACATTTTCACCCGTCTATCAGGTAGAACCTCGGGCAGGCGGCTGTATAATACGGGAAGTACTATATAGTATAGCTAACAATGCATAACCTATCACGCCCATGGCGGTCAGCAAATACTACAATATAATCAAAAAAAAAAAGTCGCGCAACCTATATACATACAATGCTAACCAATATAGGCATATATACTATGTTAGGCCCGCATACGTAATTACCCTATATAGTGTGTTAAACAAATATGCGTGTAAACCTACATAAATACTATGGTAAACCAACATGCATGCTATCATACTATGTTAAGCCCAAATACATAATAGAATACATAATGTGTTAAACATATATGTGTGTAAGCCAGCATAGATATTATGCTAAGAAGACATGGACCTACAAAGTATAACAAATTATATTCGGTGCATAGTTTAGCTAATGGATATCACACACTAACCTACAAGCTGCCCACAAATTACCACATAATACCTGATACATAGCCCGGATAATCATTAACGCATAGCGGCCGAGGCAAGTCATGACTAGGGCTAACACAACATATTCAAACCATAGCCTGACTAGGGCTAACACATAGTATCCGATGAGAAGTATGAATACAAAGTAACACATAATATCCGCTGCATAGCTCGGCTAAAGTTCGTCATATAGCACCCGAAGTATAGCTTGACAAACACACAGCATTTCATGAGCGGCGTGATATAAGGTAACACATAGTATCCGATACACAACCTAGGATCGAATATGACGTCATTCAGGTGGAGAACAAGATGGTGGCAATGTTGATACCGACTTCAAAAAGGGCTATGGCCTGTGTAGGCTAGATCAAATAACCAACGTTTCAACTAAACTACTGTCATACGCGTAGTTTAACCAACCAACATACGTGAAGTTCAAACGAACAGCATTGACACCAAGTCCAAATAGGCTATGGCGGCTATGCCCAGATCAACGTATCAGCTAATCAAAATGAAAAACTTACGCCAATCAACCAACATCTACACCGAGGTCAAATGGGTTATGGTTAGCGAAGGCACTGGCAAAAGCTTTAAGCCTTAGACATAATTATAGCTATCAACGCATACCAAAATAGCTATGCAGAAACCGTCAAGGCCATTACACATATTGTCCAGGTATGTTCTCCATCAAACCGAGACTTTAGACACCATCTCTGTAAAACAGCTAACAAATTATACTCTACCACAATAGGTAGGCAGATGGCGTGATGATCCTCATCTTTATCGCACACCTAACAGTAGGTTAGGTTAGAAGCACTCTGGCTAGCTTAGGTTAGTGGGTTGAAAATAATTTTTTCTAAAAACTACCCCTCTAGACGTGGTTGAACACCCAACAGTAGGTTAGGTTAGAAGCACTCTGGCTAGCTTAGGTTAGTGGGTTGAAAATAATTTTTTCTAAAAACTACCCCTCTAGACGTTGTTGAACCCTCCCCCAAGGCTACGATCAAGGTCACATCGACCGCCTGCATCATCCAAAACCACCCCTAACTTTCAAAGGTTGGTCGTATCTCCATCACGGGCATCACTGACCTGTGGTTGTAGAAGTTATCTGCCATATACAGAGATATTGTGATGGTTTAGTTAGTGACCCTCAATTAGCCTGTGTGATAGGCTATTCAATCGCAGCGCTATTTACTTAGCTAGTGTGACGAGTTATGTGTTGGTAGCTGTGATAAGTAATGTATTGGTAGCCGTCCACACCTTGCTGTTGTCGTAGTTCATGAAGTGGTAGGTTTTCCTTACGGAGCTATTGTCTTAGCACTGATATAGATCTTACGTAAGTATTATCTTGGTCACGGATCGATAACTGTTTTTACGTAGCTATTGTGATGTTGGTAGCTGTCTTTACGTGGCTAGTGTAATGGTTCATTATTTAATAGCAATCATTACTGAGTTAGGTTATGCATCTTTAGCTGTCTTTACATAGCTATTATGATAAGTTATGTATTGGCTGTTATCTTTTCGTAGCTATTTTAATGGGGTAGGCATTGTTAGCTGCCTTTACGCATTTATTGTCTTTACATAGCTAATATGATAGGGTATGTATTGGATGTTATCTTTTCGTAGCTATTTTAATGGGGTAGGCCTTGTTAGCTGCCTTTACGCAGTTATTGTGTGACAGGTTATGCCTAGCTGTTTTTACATAAGTCTTGTGATAGGTTATACAATATTAACCGTCTGTACGTAGCTATTATGGTAGGGTGAGCATCGGTAGCTCTAACGTAACTATTGTGATATAGTATGGATTGGTAGCTGTCTTTACGAAGATATCTCTTAAGGTCTTAAATTGATAAAGGGCATTACGTAACCACTGTCTTAGATTATGAGCCGGTAACAGTTTTGACATACCTATTGTGGTAGAGTATAATTTGTTAGCTGTTTTACAGAGATGGTGTCTAAAGTCTCGGTTTGATGGAGAACATACCTGGACAATATGTGTAATGGCCTTGACGGTTTCTGCATAGCTATTTTGGTATGCGTTGATAGCTATAATTATGTCTAAGGCTTAAAGCTTTTGCCAGTGCCTTCGCTAACCATAACCCATTTGACCTCGGTGTAGATGTTGGTTGATTGGCGTAAGTTTTTCATTTTGATTAGCTGATACGTTGATCTGGGCATAGCCGCCATAGCCTATTTGGACTTGGTGTCAATGCTGTTCGTTTGAACTTCACGTATGTTGGTTGGTTAAACTACGCGTATGACAGTAGTTTAGTTGAAACGTTGGTTATTTGATCTAGCCTACACAGGCCATAGCCCTTTTTGAAGTCGGTATCAACATTGCCACCATCTTGTTCTCCACCTGAATGACGTCATATTCGATCCTAGGTTGTGTATCGGATACTATGTGTTACCTTATATCACGCCGCTCATGAAATGCTGTGTGTTTGTCAAGCTATACTTCGGGTGCTATATGACGAACTTTAGCCGAGCTATGCAGCGGATATTATGTGTTACTTTGTATTCATACTTCTCATCGGATACTATGTGTTAGCCCTAGTCAGGCTATGGTTTGAATATGTTGTGTTAGCCCTAGTCATGACTTGCCTCGGCCGCTATGCGTTAATGATTATCCGGGCTATGTATCAGGTATTATGTGGTAATTTGTGGGCAGCTTGTAGGTTAGTGTGTGATATCCATTAGCTAAACTATGCACCGAATATAATTTGTTATACTTTGTAGGTCCATGTCTTCTTAGCATAATATCTATGCTGGCTTACACACATATATGTTTAACACATTATGTATTCTATTATGTATTTGGGCTTAACATAGTATGATAGCATGCATGTTGGTTTACCATAGTATTTATGTAGGTTTACACGCATATTTGTTTAACACACTATATAGGGTAATTACGTATGCGGGCCTAACATAGTATATATGCCTATATTGGTTAGCATTGTATGTATATAGGTTGCGCGACTTTTTTTTTTTGATTATATTGTAGTATTTGCTGACCGCCATGGGCGTGATAGGTTATGCATTGTTAGCTATACTATATAGTACTTCCCGTATTATACAGCCGCCTGCCCGAGGTTCTACCTGATAGACGGGTGAAAATGTGTGTCGGACTCTGATCATATAAGCTTGGGCCTGTGGTTCACCGACATAGTAGGCCTTATGGATACAACGTGTTAATCGTTAGCGGGGCCTCTGGATACTATATATTAAACCCTCGTCAGGCTATGCATTGGATACTATGTGTTATTGATCAGGTATTATGTGGTACCTGTAGGATAGTGTGTGATAGCCGTTTAGCTAACCTATGCAGCGGATATAATGTGTTCAGGCCCTTGTCGGCTTAGCATAATATGTATGGTGGCTTACACATGTTTGTTTAACGCGATATGTAGGCCTAACATAGTATATACGCCTATCTATGATAGCATACATGTTGGCTTACCAGAGTATTTATTTGGTTTACACGCATATTTATTGAACACACTATAAGGGCAATCACTTATACAGGCTTAACATATTATATAGGCATATGTGGGTAACGGGATGTATATAGGTTAACCTGCATATTGGTTTAACAACGTATATTTGGCTATTTAGAGTATATTGCACGCTGTTTTAACATAGTATATATGCCTGAATGTTGGCTTAGCACTGTATGTATAGAGGTTGCGCGACTTACCTTATATTGTAATATTTGTTGACCGTGATGGGCGTGATAGGCTATGCATTGTTAGCTATACCATATAGTACTTCCCCTATTATACGGTTGCCAGGTTCTACCTGATAGACAAGGTGAAAATAGCTTAGATCATATAGGCCTTGGCCGGCGGTTTACCGACATAGTAGGCCCATGTAAGTCGGCTTAGCAAAGTATGTATGCAGGTTTACATGCATATTTGTTTAACACATTATGTGGACTATCACGTTTGTAGGCTTAACACGGTATATACGAATATGTATGATAGCATGCATGTTGGTTTAGCACCGTTTTAGGATCGTTTTATAACATATATTTATTCACGTTTTGTGATGGGCCTCTTTATTAGTGTTTCTCCATATATACTTTTATATCTAGATACATTTGCAGCTATAGGATATATCCATTGGGGCTATTTGATTATTTACATTGATTTCTGATTATATATGTAGGCCTTGGGTTCTTCTGTCTGTCCAGGTGCTTACTTCTACTATCTGTCCAAGTACCTGCTTCTTCTATCTGCCCAGGTGCTTGTTTCTTTTATCGGTCCAGGTCCTTGCTTCTCCTATCTGTCCATATCCTTACTTCTTCTATGTTATTTAGGGGTATTCCACTCTGGTTATAGGTGCGCATGTCGCTCGTACGTCATCACATATATTATATCTTTACGCGGGCTTGATAGGTTATGCATTGGTAGATGTACCTTATAGTACTTCCTATATTATACGATTGGCAGGTTCTACCTGATATATGAGGTGAAACTATCTCAGTTCATATAGGCTGTGGCCAGTGATTTACCGACATAGTAGGCGCATTTAGGGATTCATGTATGTAGGCCTAGCATAGTATGTATGCAAGCTTGCGTATTTGTTTAACACATTATGTGGGCTATCGTATATATTGGTTTAGCTATACCTTATAGTACTCCCCATATTATACGGTTGCCTGCCCGTGGTTCTGCCTGATATATGAGGTGAAACTATCTCAGTTCATATAGGCTTTGGCCGGTGATTTACCGTCATAGTGTGTCGGCCTAGCATAGTATGTATGTAGGCTTGCATATTTGTTTAACACATTATGTGGGCTGTCATATATATTGGTTTAACACGTTATATAGGCCTTCTCGTCTTACAGCGACCGTTTGTGTAGACCTACCGGGTCCCTGCGTTGTGATTGGTTGATTCAACTTGTTGACTATTTGAACTCTATCTAGGTCGTTGGTCGTTTGATCTAACCGATCATTTTTTGGTAATTTCATATATTATTTGATAACCACCCCCACTTGATGCTTGAATCCTGGGTTACTTTACCTATCGGCAGGCTTCGAGATGGCTTTTACCTGAGTCCTTGCTCCGTGTTTGCTTTACCTATGGTCTAACTCCATGGTAGCTTTACTTAGGCCCCGACTCCGTGGTAGCTTTACCGATGGTCTGGTTCCTGGGTTTCTTTACCTAGGGCAAGGCTTCGGGATAGCTTTTACACGAGGCTTTGCTCCGTGTTAGCTTTACCTAAGGTCTAACTCTGTGGTAGCTTTACCTAAGCTCCGACTCTGTGGTAGCTTTACCGATGGCCTGGTTCCTGGGTTACTTTACCTAGGGCATGACTTCGGGATAGCTTTTACCCGAGGCTTTGCTCCGTGTTAGCTTTACCTAAGGTTTAACTCCGTGGTAGCTTTACCGGAGGTCTAGTTCCTGGGTTACTTTACCTAGGGCTTGGCTTCGGGATAGCTTTTACACGAGGCTTTGCTCCGTGTTAGCTTTACCTAAGGTCTAACTCTGTGGTAGCTTTACTTAGGACTTGGTGGGGGTATTTGTCTTGGTAGTTGGTATAGCAATCATCCTAGCCCTGCTCTTGTGTAGCTTTACTTAAAGGCTGAGTGTATTGTTTATTAATTTAGTAGGATAGACAAATTTTGAGTTTGGCAGTCGTTTACCCTGGGCCCCTCATCACCCGATTCATTTTGGGTAGACCACTATAGTTAGGGTGAGCCTACTACTTGCATAGAGTTGCTCGAGCGCTGATACGTCATCAGGTAACCATTAAGTCTTTCCAAAAGTTACCCCTCCACCGGAGCTATTCCTGGGTTACACTACCTAAGAGGCCTTACTTCAGATAACCATTAAGTCTTTCCAAAAGTTACCCCCTCCACCGGAGCTATTCCGCCTATTATTTTTGGCATTCTGAAGACAACCCACAGGTGAAACCACCCCTGCAATGGTCCATAATAGACTCTACACATATCCCGTACGGTCATTTGATCCAACCGATCGATTTTTGGCAATTTCGTATTTTTTTTAAAAACTACCCCTAGGTGAAACTACCCCTACCGACGCGATAATGCACTCTAGACACACCCTATCGGTCAAGACACGATTTTCCAAAATTTTTTCGAAAACTACCCCCACCCCCAATCTACCCCCGGAGCTACCCCCGGAGATGGTCCTGAACGTAGCTGAGGTCACCCCCAACACTTAGGTTAGGTTAGGTTAGATCCATTTTGGCTGGCTTAGGTCAGTGTGTTGGAAATAAATTTTTTCGAAAAACTACCCCCCACCCCTCTGGACGTGTTCAAAACCACCCCCAAAGCTAGGGTCGGGGTCACGACGTCCGCCCGCATCATCCGAAACTACCCCTATAGTCCTAGGTTACGTAGCGGCCGATTTTTTTTTTTTCGAAAAACTACCCCCTACCCCTCTAAACGTGGTCGAAACCACCCCCGGGTCTGGGGTCACGGCCGGGATGACCTTGAGCATCATCCAAAACTACCCCTATAGTCCTAGGTTACGTAGCGGCCGAGTTAGGGGTGGTGCGCGCCAATCTAGCTTCATTCCTACTAACGTATCAAGTGTCCCAGCTGCAATAGTGGGAGCAAACATCTGATGCTTGGGTTTAACAGATATTTCTTGAGAAGGGTTTTGAGGTGTTGGCGCTAACGTATCAAGTGTCCCAGGTGCAATAGTAGGGGCAAACATCTGATGCTTGGGTTTAACAGATATCTCTTGAGAAGGGTTTTGAATTGGTGGCGCTAACGTATCAAGTGTCCCAGCTGCAATAGTGGGGGCAAACATCTGATGCTTGGGTTTACCAGATATCTCTTGAGAAGGGTTTTGAAGTGGTGACGCTAACGTGTCAAGTGTCCCAGCTGCAATAGTAGGGGCACACATCTGATGCTTGGGTTTAACAGATATCTCTTCAGAAGGGTGTTGAGGTGGTGGCGCTAACGTATCAAGTGTCCCAGCTGCAATAGTGGGGGCAAACATCTGATGCTTGGTTTTACCAGATATCTCTTGAGAAGGGTTTTGAGGTGGTGGCGCTAGCGTATCCGGTGTCCCAGCTGCAATAGTGGGGGCAAACATCTGATGCTTGGGTTTAACAGATATTTCTTGAGAAGGTTTTTGAAGTGGTGGCGCTAACGTATCAAGTGTCCCAGCTGCAATAGTGGGGGCAAACATCTGATGCTTGGGTTTAACAGATATTTCTTGAGAAGGGCTTTGAGGTGGTGGCGCTAACGTATCAAGTGTCCCAGCTGCAATAGTAGGGGCAAACATCTGATGCTTGGGTTTAACAGATATCTCTTGAGAACTTTTTTGAGGTGGTGGCGCTAACGTATCAAGTATCCCAGCTGCAATAGTAGGGGCAAACATCTGATGCTTGGGTTTAACAGATATTTTTTGAGAAGGGTTTTGAAGTGGTGGCGCTAACGTATCAAGTGTCCCAGCTGCAATAGTGGGAGCAAACATCTGATGCTTGGGTTTAACAGATATCTCTTGAGAAGGGTTTTGAAGTGGTGGCGCTAACGTATCAAGTGTCCCAGCTGCAATAGTGGGGGCAAACATCTGATGCTTGGGTTTACCAGATATCTCTTGAGAAGGGTTTTGAAGTGGTGACGCTAGCGTGTCAAGTGTCCCAGCTGCAATAGTAGGGGCACACATCTGATGCTTGGGTTTAACAGATATCTCTTGAGAAGGGTGTTGAGGTGGTGGCGCTAACGTATCAAGTGTCCCAGCTGCAATAGTGGGGGCAAACATCTGATGCTTGGTTTTACCAGATATCTCTTGAGAAGGGTTTTGAAGTGGTGGCGCTAACGTATCAAGTGTCCCAGCTGCAATAGTGGGAGCAAACATCTGATGCTTGGGTTTAACAGATATTTCTTGAGAAGGGCTTTGAGGTGGTGGCGCTAACGTATCAAGTGTCCCAGCTGCAATAGTAGGGGCAAACATCTGATGCTTGGGTTTAACAGATATCTCTTGAGAAGTTTTTTGAGGTGGTGGCGCTAACGTATCAAGTATCCCAGCTGCAATAGTGGGGGCAAACATCTGATGCTTGGGTTTAACAGATATTTCTGGAGAAGGGTTTTGAGGTGTTGGCGCTAACGTATCAAGTGTCCCAGGTGCAATAGTAGGGGCAAACATCTGATGCTTGGGTTTAACAGATATTTCTTGAGAAGGGTTTTGAAGTGGTGGCGCTAACGTATCAAGTGTCCCAGCTGCAATAGTGGGGGCAAACTTCTGATGCTTGGGTTTACCAGATATCTCTTGAGAAGGGTGTTGAGGTGGTGGCGCTAACGTATCAAGTGTCCCAGCTGCAATAGTGGGGGCAAACATCTGATGCTTGGTTTTACCAGATATCTCTTGAGAAGGGTTTTGAGGTGGTGGCGCTAACGTACCAAGTGTCCCAGCTGCAATAGTGGGGGCAAACATCTGATGCTTGGGTTTACCAGATATCTCTTGAGAAGGGTTTTGAGGTGGTGGCGCTAACGTATCAAGTGTCCCAGCTGCAATAGTGGGGGCAAACATTTGATGCTTGGGTTTACCAGATATCTCTTGAGAAGGGTTTTGAGGTGGTGGCGCTAACGTACCAAGTGTCCCAGCTGCAATAGTGGGGGCAAACATCTGATGCTTGGGTTTACCAGATATCTCTTGCGAAGGGTTTTAAGGTGGTGGCGCTAACGTATCAAGTGTCCCAGCTGCAATAGTGGGGGCAAACATTTGATGCTTGGGTTTACCAGATATCTCTTGAGAAGGGTTTTGAGGTGGTGGCGCTAACGTATCAAGTGTCCCTAGCCCTCCTATTATTAGTATAGTCGCACCGGTGAAAAACCAAATAGCTATCTGAAAATCTCACCAAAATTAGTTTTCAATAAAACAAACACGATGGTTCATAACAGACTAAATTTGACGACGATCGACGATGTCACATTTGTCGGTGCTTTGCTACTACTAACATATTTCGTCAAATTATCGTACAACAATAAAACAAACAAAATAAAACATAATATGTCGAACAATAAAAATAATCTAACTACGTAGCACAAAACCTTTTACTCGAGAGAGTTATCAATATTATATTATTGTCATTATTATTATTATTATTTTGTTCTATCTCTTTTTTTCTTTATCTCGCATCATCATTAATATACAAACCCTAAACAAAGCTAAAACAGTTTAAAAAGTAACAATGATATATAAATACACGCTATAGACATTTCACTTTTAAAATAGGTTTAAGCAAAATTATACTCGAAGTCTTCCATACTCCTTGAGGCACTCTTGTCCACGCTATATAGCAAAGGATTGTATGGTAACCTAACCCTTGTTACAATATGTTGCCGTTTCAATAATATCGAGGTGTTGCACTCGGACATGAAGCCCCTTCACGTTTTACGATATACCTCAACATTATCCCGCTAGGCAGACTTGTGTAGTGATGTCAGCTGTGGCCGTCTTTAGTCCCACGTAACTCTTCCTGCCTCAAACAGGTAAAGCACACACATTCTACAAGGTTCTAGGCGGTGACAAGAAGCCTTAGTACCTATCGCCGATATTTCCTAACCTCTTACGTACTTTATGGAAGGGTTTAAACACGGTAAACCCCACACAAGACCTGTAGAAATACTTGAAAGAAATTATACTACTTTTAACTGCAACTTCAAAGTGAATTCTAGATTAGGCAAAAGAGAATGAAGTTTAAATGAAAATATGTACTAGGATTAAAATCCTAGTATTAAAACTCTAGTGTTCGTGTAAAACGTAATCCAGGTCGAGGTAACGAAGAATTGTAATATTAAAAGTAATTTTCTAATTAAAAAACTCAAAGTATATAGAATAGTTATCGTATTATGATGTTTAGCTGTAAATAACAGCGGAAACGCTTTTTGCTAGGTGATAGCCTGTGATTGGAAGTATCAAGCGAGACCAATGTTGAATATTAAGAAAAGAAACACATCAGCTACAATTCAGAAGATTATTATTTTTTTGTTAGTCTCTTTAGCTTTTAACTAGCTTTAATTTATTTCTAAAGGCTTTTTTGAATTAACACTTTTTTCTGTGATTTTGTAATTAATATCATAATTTTCTATGATATGTTAATGTAGGAATCGTACATAATAGGCATATAATTAATAATAATATGATTGTACGTAGAGGACTTGAGAGAGTGTAAAGCATGTAAGCTTTCTTCTTTTAAACACGTATTTATTGTAATAAATCTTTAGAAAAACCCTTATCAAATTTATTGTAAAACTACCGTGTTAAACCTAATGTTTCTGTTGCCAACAAAACAAAAATTAAATATTGTATAATTAAATACCCACCACTTAAGTATATGATAGAGCTATTCGGGGAATGTTTTCGTCATAAACGAACCAATAATAGTCCCCGTAGGGCGCATTATAAATGGACGATTTGACAAATGATGACGTCGATAGGGTGTAGCTTACAACAGCCTCGCGGAGATATATATTTATCTAACGCTGAGGAACAGCTGATCCCCTGCAAAGACGCTCTCGGTTGGGAATAAATTCATTATCCTACTCAACAGGTTATGTTTTCTTGTGCATTTTCCGGCCGATATTTTAACCGTAAATATATCTTGTTTTGTTCTGATATTACAAATGTTTGAGATATTGTTCTTGCATTTATCAAACTAAAAGTGTTTATGGTGCTTATTATAACCTAACATTCGATAAAGCACAGTTCCCTGTTGTGGTCTTAATTCATTCTCTTTTCACCCACGTATTCACTATATATTTCGACATTTAAAGAAATGAGCAATAGTAAATAGAGTTGCATGCATTTAGTTAAAGACAATCTACAAAATAGTTCCATCGCCTTACTTTGGCTCAAACATATCTCCGTATATCCAAAAGTACATCATATTTCTCATTTATACGTTTTAATGAATCGGTGCTATAATTACAAGACTTTAAAACCCAGAAATTAATTTAACAATTAATATTATAAATATTTTTAAAAACATCTAACTTGAAAAACATACAAAGGTTTGCTCACTTTTGTAATTTTTTTACGAAACATTAAAGATTTATTCAAGAATATTTTCTGAAACCGTTCGCAAGGCATAGCCAATGCCTCTTGCATTTTCATTTGTTTACAAATCATAAAATAATTAAATCACAACATTCATTTAGTACTTATTCCCAAAAGTTGTAAGATTATTAGGAGCTATAGAATGAGAAATGCATATCCCTTCCATTGTACGAAGTATTACAATACACCTAGCTATACCAAGTCACACAGGACCCTTCTGCAGATAGTACCTCAAGTAAATATTACAACTAAAAGTCGCATCCTTTTGGTATCTAAATTAGATTTCTTGATCAGCACCTATATTTTTTTAAACAAATCTCAATTGGTTAATGATTTAATGTACAGATACGTTTTACATCTATATGTTTACAAAATTACATCTCCTTACGACTTATTTAATGAGCATATCCATAGATAACAGTGACTAGCTTTTAAATAAAAGTCTTGCAATCGTTCGAAACTCGCTAACTGTAAAATATGACTAACTTCTTCTTTGGAAACAAAGTCGAGCATAAACAGGTCAAAGTAGTCTCTTTCAGCATATGTACTGATTTTTGAAAGAGCATACAAACATTTTTAACTGAAAATAGGCTTCCACATTATTACTTTAGTTGGCAACACTGCTTGTTTCTATGGTCGCGTTAGATGTAGTTTCTACCAGAAACGGAGAAAACATGACCAGTATTTGGTGCCTCTTGGCAGGGTCTTGTACCAAATATGACAACGGTGTCTGGCGTATCTATTATGTTATGCGTTTGGGCTATCATAACTTGAAAACACAGATCAAGTCCTAAACCAATGACAAACCCACAGAAAATAATAAATTCGGAAACATTTAAAGGGTAATGTAGTAGTATTTAATGTTCTAACTGAGAATGTAATTTAATTTGTAACATTAAGAATAGCTCTAAAAATTATAATGAACGTTTTATTCATTCAAGACAGTAAAATACTAACTATAAAGTAATTGTTTCCATTATGTTAAAACCCTTCTTCATAAGGCTTGATCCAGTAAATATATATATTTATATATAACGATAGAGCTTCAGAAAGTATATTACATTACTTCACTGTGCGCTGCTACAATTAATCTGTCTAACATATCTTTATTGGTTTAAGTAAGAAAATAGTGTTTTACATCATTATACTTATGTAATTACGATCTACATATTGTACGTACTTTACTAAAAACATCTGGCACAGCGAAATAAAATTGTTACGGTACATAGCAACCGTCAACAAGCACTTCCGGCTTACTTCCTGTCTCCCTCTCCCCCTAATTACTGGAGGTGATTCTCAAGTCCCTGCAAAGAATAGTTTTACACTGAAAAATACCAGTGCTAACGGTGACGCATGAGAAGAAATATGTGTTAAGAAAAGGTTAAACCCATTTCCAAAACATATGTTGGTGAACCGCATTCATTATGTTTGCAAAATTATTTTCTTTTCTAATTGTAACAAATAGGTAAACCTTAAACAGCACACTTTTCAATTCCTTCCTATTCATTCCTATTAGTTTACACTGCCCATATTTACGTCTTGTTCAAATCTTCAATCATTAATAAAATACATTTTATTCATAAACTCAAGTTCAAATCCATTTTTTAAACATGTAGTGGATGATGGTGTTATTACATTTTTTTTTCAAATATTAATTAATTAAAAATGGGTTCCATTTAGTTTTATAGGTATTAAGTACCATTTGCCTTAAATTCTGTGATAACATATGATTTCATAAAACATGTGATTTTATATTACAGGCTATGTGGTGTAGCTCCTATTTTAACGCATATGTTATTTTGCATTATTTTAATTAATTGTGATTATATAATAAAAAAGTAACTCAAATAATATTTTTCTTCGTTGGCTCAAGTGAAAATGGACGTTTTAAAATTCTGGTATATATTTTTTGTTTATTAGTTGAATCTTAAAATAAGTTAAAAACAGATAATCATCATTGTAAAAAGGTATAATCCTCGAGATACTTCGATGCAGACATGTTTAGTCCTACATGATGTCTCTGTATCATCTTGTGTATTTGTTTTCTGTGGAAGCGTTGAAAACGATTTTTGTCATCTGTTTATAACAATCTATCATTTCAAATGTTGCCGATAGATGTCGTGAATTCATAAACGTTCCTAAATCCATTATGAATGACGGATGCCACTAACAATAGCGCTGCAGTTTGATATATTTCCTGACGGACGCCAGAGTCTGTCACAATGTATGTCGGTCGTGCCGCTCCACCAGAGAACATATTGTAGAAACTTTGCCCCTAATACTAAACCGAAATATAAGTAGTGAAAAATGTTATTCGTTTAAATATAAACGCCAGTTATATCTGTTTTCCATGATTCATAAATAATAACCTACGCTATAGTAAGGTTAGGCTAGCTATTTAGGATAGAATATTTTTTAAATAAAACTAATTAATTTTGTAAGAACAAACTCTAATAACTGTTATAAATATGTAAGTAATACAAATTAATGGCAGGGTGAAGTTGTCTTTACATGAGAACTGTAGTTACAATAGAAATAAAGTTATTTTCACGGGGTTAGGGTAAGTTTGTATAACTCAATGTCTAACTCCTCACTTCCTTCTCAGATAATAGAATCGCGACCTCTCTGCTCCAGTTCCGCTTACATTAGTGAGAGGCTCATAGATATACAAATTAATGGCAGGGTGAAGTTGTCTTTACATGGGAACTGTAGTTACAATAGAAATAAAGCTACTTTCACGGGGTTAGGGTAAGTTTGTATAACTCAATGTCTAACTCCTCACTTCCTTCTCAGATAATAGAATCGCGACCTCTCTGCTACAGTTCCGCTTACATTAGTGAGAGGCTCATAGATATACAAATTAATGGCAGGGTAAAGTTGTCTTTACATGGGAACTGTAGTTACAATAGAAATAAAGCCACTTTCACGGGGTTAGGGTAAGTTTGTATAACTCAATGTCTAACTCCTCACTTCCTTCTCAGATAATAGAATCGCGACCTCTCTGCTCCAGTTCCGCTTACATTAATGAGAGGCTCATAGATATACAAATTAATGGCAGGGTAAAGTTGTCTTTACATGGGAACTGTAGTTACAATAGAAATAAAGCCACTTTCACGGGGTTAGGGTAAGTTTGTATAACTCAATGTCTAACTCCTCACTTCCTTCTCAGATAATAGAATCGCGACCTCTCTGCTCCAGTTCCGCTTACATTAATGAGAGGCTCATAGATATACAAACTCATTGCATAATTAAAGCCTAGTTATTTAATAGATAAATTTAGCTTGATTAATAAAACTTTTCAAATGTATTCAAATAGAATTAGTGAATACTATAATATATAACTTTATAGATTTATTTACTTTATCTTGTTAAATATTTATTTATTATTAATATACATTTTATTAGCAAGAAAATGTATAAAACTTAATGCTCGAAGCCTCTTATCACTGTTACATATTGGCATTGTCAAGAGCCTCGTACATCGTCAGCAGCTAGAACAACAGTTCAGCGCGAGGAAACAAAGACCGTCCAAGTGGTTGTTCCCTCATTGTGTACACATAAAGATCCCATTGCACTTTCTGTTTCATAAATATTATTAAGATTGATCGAAGTATATAGTTCTCTTATTCAATTCCTTCTATTAGTTTACTCTCTGCCCCCCCCCCTCTCTCTCTCTCTTCAAATCAAAATACTTACGATTTATTGGTTCCATTATTGTTTAATTTAACTTTTAATTTTTCCTTCTTTCATTAGTCTACTACTTCAAAAAATTTCTCTTTGCTGGAAATGTTAATGTTGTTGGATACATTATCTTCAAGGCACATAAGATATGTTTTTATAGTCTGTATGATGTAACCTGTCTTGTGGTATTCTCGACTACCTGAGCTGTTTTAGTGTGTCTCAACGCTCGCAGTTTTGCCCTAATCAGTAACTTAATAGCCTCCTCTCTAAGTATATCAACTTTCTCACCCTACTCGAAACGTTTTAATTTCATTCGAATATTTAAAAAATAAGTAAACATACAAGAAGAAAGATACCAAGCATTACACATTTGTTACATTTTTTTATTGGCAATACGATCATATTGTCTGTTTGTTTCGGTATATTTTACTGTCTTTTCAAATTTGTATTCGATAAAAATTTGGAAATAATGATTCGGGTGAGAAATTGTGCACTTAATGGGGATGAGAATATACGACATCGAGGAAACAGATTCGTGTCAATCAACAAAAGATTAAACGGAACAGCTCAGGTAGCTAAGGAAGCCACACGACAGGTTACATCATTCATGCTAAGGTCAAAATAAAAATCAATCTAGACGCGTCTGCTAAAGCATCTGAAAAAATATATGGTGGCTGCATTAGAGAACACAAAAACCTGAAATTAGATAAGATCTTTAGATAAAAACATTATTGGAATTCTTTGAACACTGGTTGCGAAAAATGTTCTTTGTTGTATTAATTTAAAAGTCGTTTTATATTTCTATTTCCAGTTCTAAAGCTTGAACTAATGGAAATTCTTTTAATTGGATTCTAATCAAAGGTAAATTATATGCAAGAGTAATAATTGTATTACTTTTCTTTCATAAGGTTTTTTCTAAAATATTTCATTTCATCATCACTAATTATCTTCAAATATTAAGACGTTACTCAGTGATGACTACTACGGTATTTATAGCAGTGGGCGCTTTTCGTAATCAGAAGGAAGAAAAGATTGTGTACTTGTTCTTTTTCAATAATATTAGAGAACGTTGTGTAGATATTGCAATTATAGTAATGTGTCAATATTTAATTTTAATAAATATGCTAGAAAAGTTGACCAATGTAAGAATCCATCTTTATATTCTGTGTTCTTTATTCTTGTATCGTTGTATGTTTTAGTAGATATGTCCATGTTTGTAGCTTCGTCTTTGTTTTAGCAATATCTGATGACACGCCTTCAGTTTTGGTTTTTCTGTGTACTGTTTTCGTTTTCTCTAGTTTCGTTTTTTTCCTCCATTGTAAATGTGCGCATGTGTAATGTATGTATTCCTTTTTATATTTACAGCATTGTATAGTTTTGCATAATTTAATATTTAATACTTGTAATATCTCATAATGTCTACATTTATAACTTTAAATTTGTTTGAACTTTCGTGTTCATTTATTTGACACTGCTGTAATTTGTCGCTTAGTACATCTTTCATTTTGTATATTTGTGGTTATTATTAGTTTTGATGTTCTGTTCTTTCTTAGGTCTCATAGTTTCAATATCATTTCATTCAAATACCTTTATCTATATCTCTACCTTCTTTCCTCTTTTTTTGTGTATTATTTTTACGTATTTTATCCTTTTATGTTGTTACATTACAAACTATTTGAGATTAAAGGCACAGGATGTTTGTGTCCGCTCCAATGCATAAATTAATGTTATCATATAACACAATCAAATATCAAATTGTCCTAAAAGAGAGCATGTTTTACTTTGGAAATGCCGATCTGCATAGTTTGTCATTACTTTCTAAAGGTTTCATAGAATACTACTCGTTAACTCATATGAGTTTAAAGGGTTAACTATTCATAGGAAATTACCTTTTACACAATTTTGTATCCAATGACCTAAACAGAAGGTAAAAGGATTTTTTAGCCGTAAATCTTGAGACAAATCTCGATATCTATCAAGGTTTTAAGGTTCTAATAAAAGGATAAAACTTCATTAGGCTAACAAAACCCATCGCTGATTGCAGGATGAAAGCACTGCACAATCACATTCCCTATTCTTACTCAAATATAAGGATCCCTTTGTAAGGACAAGAAGTAATAAATCCTGAGCATTTGTGTCAATCAGGTTGGATATTATACGGATTTATATTATTAAAACTCCACTTTGTTATACAAATGATAAACATTGTTTATATACTTTTTTGTAATAATATGTAATGAGTGATGATAGCGTGAAAATACTCCTAACGTCATCTGTAATTATATCTATAAATATAACCAATACATTTCGGAAAAACGTCTGCGCTGTGTCTTGGGCAGGAGAATGCCTTAACAAAGATTGGCCAGAAATATGTTTGGCTTTAAAATAAAACTAGTGGGAAAAAATCTGCAAGAACAAAAACTTCAGGATCTCCAGAAACCTTGGACAACATAATTCAACATGGTCAAGTCTTGCACAACATAAAGATGCATTATACTTTGCTGCGCCACAATTTTTGAGATACCAATGCATTTCGAGACGACTTTTTAAGAGTTTCAGTTCATCGTCTTTGCTCATCTCAATAAATCTAACAAAATCTAAACGTTAAAGAAAACACTACGCAAAGAACTGACTCAGACGTTTATAAAAAATAATAAAACAGTGGTGCTGGAAATCGTACTGAAAACCAAAACAAAAATACTATGCCGTAAATGGTTCAACCCGCAAATATAAAATTTCGAATGATCCCGGAATAACATTCGAACTTGTTACATCTTTAACTTTTCATCTTTTATTGAGTCATTTTATGGATCTTTTCTACTAATGTCAAATTTAATTTAAAGACTTCCTGCCATTGCGCTGACTCGTTCGCTATCTTATCGTTTTATTATGCTTGGTAGGGGTCGAACCGACGACGATAACGTTTCAAACTAATGTACGACAAAAGTAACAGCCATTGCAGTAGTAAAAGCAGAATGTGCTAGAATCAAAGAATCAGTGATAAATGAACAACGAGTTATGGTAATATCATATAGGGTTTGGTTGTTAAACGTTTATTCCCTCGTTGGTTGTTATTTAGTTCTTAGAATATTTAGTTACTAAATCACGCATTACATACTTTCTGTGCATTAAAAAATCTATGTAATGTATTTTATTAGTTCTCTTCCATCCACACTTCAAGTCTTGTGGTACGAAGTTGGTACATCCGTGGATATTAATCTCTCACGGGAGCTATTCAGGATGTAACGTGCCATTAGGCAGATTGTCACTGGAGAGATTTATTGTTGGGAATAATAGGAAATTCCTTGTACATTCCTTAAACAGGTCAAATCGGGCTGCATATGTTATTCCTCGTAAGATACTTACAGTTGCGTTTGCAGTTTGGTTTTGTAAGATTTACAAAAACTTCTATATTTAAATTGAATATCTTGATTGTATTCCTGCTTTTGTCCTATTCTTTGGTTTCTGTTTACTCTTTTCTTCCTCACTCCCAGATATTTATATTTTACGTCTCTTCTTCTTTCTCTGTTTTCGTTTCTTCTTGTTGTTTTACATTTCATTTTCTCATATTATTATCAAAATGAACATTAAGTTAGAGTGATTAGTTTCCAACTTCTTTCTTCTTATCAACTTCTACTTCTATACTTATAGATCACATCCTGCCTTTTATTCTCTCCCCTCATCTTCTAATTTATATAAATTCTTCTTTATGTCAACAGTTATGTCTTTGACCTTACCCTTTTCATTCAATTTTACTTTTCCCCTCTTTTACATCTCTTGTTTTTCACTACGCCTATAGTAAATATTTCCTTCCCAGTTTTCAGTATTACTATTTATTTTCCATCTATTGCTTTCCTCTTGTTTTGTTTTAGTTTGAATTATCTATTACTATATTATGAATTATTATATATTACATCTTCCTCTTCTTATAGTTTTTCTCATGTTATTGACTTTTTTCAAACAAAATGTTAGGTTTAGGGTGATAAGAGAATGATTATAAAATCTAATAGAGCAATTCTAAAAGGACAATCCCTATTTTATGACACCTAATACAAACAAATAATGTTTACAGTGTTTGGGAAATACATATTTAGTGTGTAGAAGGTAATACAGTAAATAGATCAAACACTAGAACGAAGCACAGAAGAGAAAATATAATTGAAGATAGAGATTTCAAGGTGAGTTCGACATGGAACATATTAGGTTATCTATATAAAATAATTACACAGACAAACAAACTGTTTTAACACTATCCCAATTGTCCTCTGAAAATATATATTGTAGGTTAGTATTACTCAGTGAAATTAAATTAATTTGCTTCCAAGAGAAATATTAACTTTCAGACAAAATATTAACTTAAAAAATTTGAAGGAACACGTTTTTCTATTAAAGTATAAAACGAAGTTATTTTGAGCGAGTACCTGACGCAAGTTTCTTGACCTGCAATTCCCTAATACTCTGTCTACTCGTGCTTAACGTAATTGCTTATTTATAATTTAGCTGGCAAATCAAAGTCAGTGGAAATTATTTTTTCTTAAGCAAGTATAATATTTTTACAACAAAAATTTTTAATTGAAATGCTAATTTTAAATAATTTTTAGAAAATCATTTCATTGTTTATTCTGTAAATTATTTTGAAATTAAATATCTAAAAGAATCGTTGTATAAATAAAATAAAACTTCTCATGACGTTAATAAAGCAATAATCATTCCTTCTAAGGAGGTAAATGTTTAAATAAGAACTAATTTCTGCCGTTATTCACAAAGCTTGCGCAATTACGTTTTACAACCACTAATACGTAAAGCTCTTTTCTTTGCAAAGAAAGAAATTATTTATAAAGCAACAATTAGGTCTTACAATGAAATCTTTATTGGTTAATGTTTAATAAAGTTCAGATATTTTTCATTTTATTGAGAATACTAAAAGAAAATCTTTCGTATTTCATAAATATTAATAATATCAAATACTAGAAAATGAAAGCTTAATTGATGGTTGCTAGATATCGCTTTGCAAAACCTAACCATTCCGTCACGTACTACTGTTTTATTAAACTTAGCGTGTTGCATTGAAAAGTTTTCATATTCCCTTCCTTAAGTTGTGTACTTTTATTTTCTTTTATACCTTACCAGTTTTTTCAATATTTTTTTTTTTAACTTAAATTCTTTCACATTATCGTCCAATTTATAACACGAATGGATACTTTAGATCTTCTATAATGAGTAAAGTAATAAACCTATAATTTCATCCCGTATATGGTAATCGGAAATTGAAAACTAAATTTATAATTAAAACATTTTAGTTCTTGTTTAATGAATCTTCTACCAATGCAAATAATATCTTTAAAGTATAACTTACGCATTATATGAACGTTTCCTCTGTATGTGGACAAACTTATTCCCTATTTCCAAATCATGATTTCCTCAACAAATAACTTTGTGGAACATGTTAGCATCATGGAACTTGTATAACCATTCATTTAGGGAATAATTCAAATATTGGTTTTCTCTCAATACACTTATTCAAAGATTAAGTTTTAGATAAACAGTAATCTTATCTAACTTATGCTACATGCATCACGATGCGTAGAACATTTAATAAAATCGCGCACTAACCATGGTTATAGAGGTTAACCATGATATTATACATTACAGAAGGCTAACAGTTTCTGCATCCTATTTTATCAGAATTTCTATCACCGTTAATTCGTCCCTTTACAAACTAAATTCTAACATTTATTAGCTATTACACGTATTAACATGCAAAAGTCTGAGGTGGTGGGTTTGCTTACGTTCCGCCTGTTGAATGAAATTAGCTTCCTTACGCAGGCTTTGGAGCTTGTTTTCCGGGAGAGAATCGAATGCTTTCAGAAAGATTAGGCCTCTGCGGGACTTTACGCGATCTGACATGTTTATTTGCCTTCGTTTTATAGTTAATTACGTCACAGTCTTCCTTTAAACTTGGCGAAAGTAAACTTCGGAATTACCGGAAAGGGAGAAAGGTTTCTAAGTGTATTAACACGTGGCTGGGTTTCCATAGAAGCGTCTGTGTAATTACAAGTGAGCTTCTATCACAAATAAATGTCTTTATGTTTAATTCAACATGAAAACATTATGGGACATTATATTATTACAAATTATGTGATTGGATTTATCCGACTTATAAACTTCATTACTCTATAAGCTTCCGATTCTACACTGTCCTTCCTTAATTCTCGGAATAGTAAAAAACAAAACCGCTCATGGTCAAATCGATATTTTAAGAGACGTTTATATGTCATTTTTAGTTTATTACATTATTCTTTCAGTCACAGAGCACCTCCAGCCATTTACAACCGTCACCCACACATTACCCACAACCTTCATACGGAATCCTCTCTTGAATATCATTACTCAATGCTTACTGATGGTTAACGCTGCTTCAAATCAGTTTCTATCTTATCCTCGTTTCAATGCTTACTGATGGTTAACGCTGCTTCAAATCAGTTTCTATCTTATCCTCTTTTCAATGCTTACTGATGGTTAACGCTGCTTCAAATCAGTTTCTATCTTATCCTCGTTTCAATGCTTACTGATGGTTAACGCTGCTTCAAATCAGTTTCTATCTTATCCTCGTTAGCCTCTGCATATAAAGTCTTCACACTTCACATCTGCCACCAGCGTCGTCTAGCAGCAATGCCAGACTGTACTTAACTAGCAGCATAAATATTTAACCGAAAGATCTCGATCATCTTTACGTCGTCGTCTGGTCTTATCAAGTGATTGAAGCTACTAGTTCCACGTCCAAATCAACGCAAAGTTCTTCCTTTCTATTTCAGAGTGTCTCACGGTTAGCTAAAGAAAGAGAAAAAGAGATAAAGAGATATTAGAGAAAATGAATTTTTTAAATGAGAGAGTAAAAGATATTGAAACAGAGAGAGAGCTATAAACATAAATGATAAGGACTTATTAATTACTTTAAAATAGGTACTAAGCATGATTATCGTATGGAAAGCATTGTAGAGTACACGTACGCACAGATGTGTGCCAAAAATAAATTTAAGGGAAACACATTTAGCATTCACATTTCTATTGTTGTGAATCTATGCTTGACTTACGCTCATTTCCAAAACTTCAATACTTTAGGGGAGCACGTGTTATTAAATATATATATATATATATATATATATATATATATATATATATATATATATATATATATATATATATAATAAATTATGCAGTCAATCAGTCAGTCAGAGAAGGAGGGGGTTTGGTGGCCCAGAGGTTATCCAGCGTCTGTCACCGACAATGGCTACGGGTAGGAATATGGGAACAGGGCTGTTGGTAAGGATTAGATGTATGAAGGGCATTTGCAAGGTAGATCGTTTTATGGATGGGATGGCAAAAAAGAACCGATTTTATTCTGAGGTACTACTTACGTTTTAAGCATTCGAACTGGCTGACTGACTGACTTTTTGGGGGGGGGTGGTTGGCATTTTCCGTTTTGTATGTGTCAATTCATATATTATGTAAATATGTGGAATAAACTTTAGAGCTAGAATGGAATAATAAAGTTGTGGTGGATGGTCTTAAAACTAACTAACCTAACTAGCATTTTACAGTCAGTCAGAGAAGGAGGGGGGTTTGGGGGCCCCCGAGGTTATGCAGCGTCTGTCACGCGACACTGGCTGCGGGTAGGAATATGGGAACTGGGCTTTTAGGTTTGGGCTGGATCTGAGGAGAGGTTTCTGCAAGGCAGGACGTTTTAGTGGGTGGGACGGACATAGCATTTTACATGATGAAACTTAACAGATACATGATCAGATTTGTAGGATTAAAGTGAGACTATATTTGTCGTGCGAGTCCATCACGGTTCTACGCCTTCAGGTTTGTACAATACTACAGTTTATAACTTGAAGGTTATGCCCACAAAGGTGTTTTTTATGTTATGGCAAATACTATTTATTAAACGTATTATTTTAAAACAATACAGTGTTGTAGCGAAAGGGAGAGAGAAAGAGAGATAAAAACAAAACTAAGAGTAGAGAAATATAGAAAGTGTGATAATTGTGAAAAGAATAGATAGAGACAGAAAATAATTGACTGAAATAAAGAAACAGCTGACCAGACATATATATAGTTATAGATAAATATAATGTGGATATTTTAACACATTTCAAACTTTTTAGACGCCTTATGAATAACTCTGTTGCGCCTGCTTCACTCACTGGTTAAACTTTCACAATACATTTTTCCACTTCCTGAGGAAGCGAGCACTTGTGTATGATACTTTTTATGACCGCAATACCATTAAAGCACCTCTAATAACTGTACCTAAGTTTTTTAGGTCCTTGCAAGACGTTAAGAGCTACAACGCCCTTATGGCTCTCCCTAAACCATGGAACACCTGCTCCTTCAATATACTTTTTATAGCTTTTATTTTTACTAAACGCTATTTAATTTAGTTAAGTTCGGTAAAAAGATATTTCATATAATAAAGGAAGAAAAATGTCATTAATTATGTCAGTTGAATATTATTATAGGCAGCATCTTTTCTGTTTGTTTTTATTAATTCATATACCATTCTACTGATTACTTTCTTTGAAATTTTGTCGTGTTCGTTTTTATTATTTCTGTTTATAATATTTTTATAATCATTGTTTCTTTATATTTGTAGTTTTATTCATCTTTGAAATTTTGTCTACTATAAACATTTTGTAGAAGGTTTGTCAATTTTGAAGTGGGTTTTCTATTTTTATTATTCTGCTTATGGTGTCGTATTTTAATTTTGTTGTTTCCTCTTCCCAAAACTGCAAGTATTTATATTTGTATATTTTTATAATTTCATTTGTAATTATATTTTTTCTATATTCACAGTTTTATCTATACGTGTATTTTTTGGAAGCTTATGATTTCGTCTGTTTTAGAAATGTTTAAATCTTTATAGTTTTCTTGGTTTTTCTCTACACATTTTAAACTTTTGTAGTTTTTTAAAGAAGTGTTATTAGTATGTAGTTTTTTTAAATCTTCAAAACTACGTGTGACTTTATTACACTGATTTCTGTTTCAATAAACTCGTCTTAATTATAACGAGAATTTCTTTTATATAATTACCAAACCTTAAACGTTCTTGATATATCTTGTATTCTCTTGATGTTTTTATTTCGTTGCTGTACTCGTTCTTTGAATTCTTATATTGATAACTCTGTATTTTACATGAAACCTTGACATTTCCGTCGGCTCATAACATCATTGCATCGTATCTCTTTACTATTCTTGTTATAGGATAAGCCGGCGATGATAACTATTGCAGCTAATGTACGGCAACAATAACGGCCGATGGAGTCGTAAAAAGAAAATGGCTAAAAACTTTTACACGGCCTCTATGATTCCAGACATTAGGTGCTGAATACTAAAAGCGTAATCCCACGTTCCATAATGTAGCATCCTCCTTGACAAAAGTGATCTGCTTCCGGGATTAACTTAGGCAGATCTCTCACCTTTCTAAAATATAGAGCATCCCTTCTCTCTACATATAATGTACTATTACAACACTTTCAATAAAACATACGAAAATTTTTTTTTTCAATTTAATTTTTTTTCCAGTCGAAAAACCTATTAAGGTTATCATCGCCTAACGAAAGTTAAGTTTTAAAATAAATATTACATAAGTAAAACTAATCAAAATAAAACAAAATAAAATAAAATAAATGTGTAAAACTAATTGTAACTAACTAAAAGAACCTAAAATTATACAAAATTTAAATATTATTAAATAGATTAAGGTGGCGTAAGAAAGCGAGGACACGGTCGATAGCCGTGACATCGTCCCTTAAAACCACCTTTTAAACTACCTCAAAGATTGTAACGAATATACAAATTGGTCAACTCTGATTGGTACTTTGACAAAACGGACAAAGTGGTGGATCGTCATGTCTCATCAACCATCCATGCGTTAACAAAGAGTGGCCGATGCTAAGTCGAGTTACCACCACTTCCTCCCTACGATTCGAATGAACAGATGTCCTCCATGGTCGGACAGTATTTTTGATGTCCCTCAGCTTATTTATATTTACATTTTGCCATTCTTCATTCAAAACAGAGAATAGTGTAGTTTTAACTTTGCATAGAAAATCTGATAACATCACACGTTGTGTGGATGGCCCCATACCTGTAGCTAATTTTGCACCTTCATCTGCTTTAGTGTTTCGGAATACTCCACAGTGACCAGGCACCCAGAGAAATGACACCTCGATACCTCGTAATTGGAGAGTGTGTATTGAGCACAAGATGTCTCCAACTAAAGGATTCTTAGCGTACATTTCCTGAATAGCCTGGAGAGCACTTTTGGACTCACAACACACAAGATATTTAGATTTTGCAGACGGAATTGATCTTAAAGCTTGCAAAATTGCATAAAGTTCTGCAATAAAAACGCTACAGGCTGAGGGTAATCCATTAGTGAAGGTTTGTCCTTCCATATAAAATGCACAACCTATCCCATTGTCCAGTTTTGAACCGTCTGTGAATATAGTCATTGGTGAGTTAGTTGTATCTGCAAAACGTCCTGACGATAAATAACGTCAGGAGTATTGTGTTTTAGGTACATGGACAATGAGAAGTCACATTTTGGCTTTTGTATTATCCATAGAGGGATGTAGCATGATGATCGTTCGAATATAGGTGGATGTTCTAAATTTAGATTGCTAAAAATGTGCAACGTTCTTATTCCGAAGGGAGCAGTTGAACGTTGACGCACATTGTAACGATCCTTGAGGTAGTTATCAAAAACTGCTTTGAATGCCGGATGTTTAGGTTTACTTCGAAGACCAGTGTAATATGAAATTTGTACCATTTGACGTCGCATTGAGAGAGATGGTTCTCCAGCTTCAACTAGAAGGCTGGAGATTGGGCTTGATCTAAAAGCACCAGTAGAAAGTCTAAGGCCAGCGTGATGTATTGAATCCAGGAGTTTCAGAACCGTAGGTCGAGCAGATGAATAGGCTATACAGCCGTAATCTATGCGCGATCTTACAACGGCGCGATAGAAACGGAGCATACAGGTTCTGTCTGCTTTCCAATTTGTACCACTTAGAACTCTCAACATATTCAATATCTTGCTGCACCGGGTCCTCAAATCACGCACATGCGGATTCCATGAAAGCCTTTTATCCAATAAAAGACCCAAAAATCTCACATTATCCGCGGTCTGAAGCCGCGTACCATCAAGATAAAGAATAGGTTCCTGGTGTTGCCTGCGACGACTAAATGCTATACACTGGGTCTACGAAGCCGAAAACTTGAAGCCCGTTGATTTGGTCCATTCTTGCAATTTATTAATGACTAATTGTAAGGATCGTTTTGCTGTTGCCATACTTCTAGCAGCCACATATATGCAAAAATCGTCTACAAACAGGGAACAGTGGACCGGTGACTGTACGTTTGAAGTGACGCTGTTAATGGCAACGGCAAACAGCGTCACACTCAACACGCCACCCTGTGATACACCATTCTCTAGTTCGTAACGATCAGAATATATGCCTCCTAGACGTACACGGAAAGTCCTGTTATTCAAATAATTTTGTATAAAAGCAAGAATGTTACCTTGTATACCCCATGATTTCAATACGTTCAAAATTCCTCTTCTCCATGCCATGTCATATGCCTTCTCAAGGTCTAAGAAAACAGCTACCAGTGTTTGTCGTAAGATAAAGGCATTCTGTATAGCTGACTCCAATAAAACCAATTGGTCAACTGATGGACGTCCTTGTTTGGAACCACACTGAGTTAGAAAGAAGTTTGTTTGTTTCTAGATACCAGACAAGACGACGGTTGACCATCTTCTCCAGTAGTTTGCATAGGCAGCTCGTCAGAGAGATGGGGCTGTAACTACTAGGATTAGTTTTGTCCTTTGCTAGTTTTAGAAGAGGAATTATTGTCGCTTCTAACCATGCATCGGGAAAACCGTGCTCCTTAAATATACGGTTGATATCCGAAGGAGAACTAGTTTTGCCGACGGTGGAAGATTTTTAATCATGGAGTATACAATATCATCCGGGCCTGGAGCTGAATCCTTCGTTGACGAGAGAGCTGACTCTAGTTCGTCGATAGAGAAATGGCTATTCAAACAATAATCTCCAGACAATCCAACGGTGAAAGGTAAGGCTTCCTGTTTACGTTTGTACACCTGGAAAGCATCCTTGTATGCAGAAGATGAAGAATGTTTTGAGAACGATAACACTAGCATATTGGCAATTTCCTCACAGTCCATGTTCAAAACACCATCCGAATGCCTTAATGAAATTAATGGCATCAGAACGGAAATGACACAGACTGATCGTAATTTCTTCCATACTATGGATGGAGCTGTAGTACTTGTAATTGTGTCAATGTACTGCGACCATGATTCTCGTTTACTTTGCCTCAATATTCTCCGTGCTTTCGCACAGAAGATTTTATATTTTTCCAGGTTTTCACTCGTTGGATGTCTCTTGAACTGGTTCAGAGCTTTTCTCCGTTGACGAAGGATCACAGTGCACTCATCATTCCACCACGGAACAGGTGGTCGTCGTGGTTTGGATGAGTTTTTCGGAATTGCCTTTCCGGCGGCATTCAAAACGGTTTTTGTAAATGAATTGACAATGTCATCAATGGGAGCCAAGTATTCCACGTCCAGTGATTCTAGATCTTGTGAAAATTGTTCCCAGTTGGCTTTTTTCAGGATCCAACGGGGATGTCGAACGCAACAGGGTGAGGAGTCAAACAATGATATCTCAATAGGAATGTGGTCGCTACTGTAAAAATCAGGCAATGCTGACCATTTTAGCCTAGTAGCCAAAGCAGGGCTGCATAATGACAATTCTACAGCTGCCCATCCACCTGTTGACGCTGCTAAATGTGTCCGAGAACCGTCATTTAGCAGGTATAAATTCAGTTCCGATCTCATGCTTTCGATCAGATTACCTCGCGGGTTGCATTCTGGTGAACCCCATGAAACATGGTGGGCATTGAAATCGCCCACTAATAAAAACGGAATCGGTAACTGATTTATAAGGTCTACAAGATCTCTCTGTCGCAGGTTGTCACTTGGTGGAAGGTAGACACAACAGAGAGTGAGTTTGTACGGAACAGCTGTTTGAATTGCCACTGCTTGTAAGGGAGTTATTAAACTCACAGGAACGGCGTCGACACAGTTACGGGCTACGCCACCTTTAGCTTTATTTTCTGTAACGAAGTCCGATCTGCAAACTCACTACTCCCTTAGATAGAAATTGTGCGATTCATGGAGATGTGTCTCTTGAATGCAAATGTACATAGGAGACACATCCTTTACAATTGTTTTGAGATCCTCAATGTGACTTCTAACACCGTTAATGTTCCACTGAATCACGGTTTGTTTAGGTGTGGACATTGTATTTTAGTGAAATGGATTCACCTGGCTCTCGTTGCTGTCATTGACAATTTGCTGGCCTGGAATGTTGGACGTTCCAGGCAGAGAGTCATCAGTTTCCATCACCACTATTGTAGTGGTGGAATCCGAGGATTTTTTGACTCAGAAGGGGAGTTAGAAATGGTCCTCTTTTGAGTCGCTTGTAATTTTGCACCCACTTTCACAGGTGCAGCTTTGTTGTTATTTTTATTATTATTACTCATAGTTGGAGTAGGTTTCGCACTAGTCTCTAATAGTGTCTTGCTTCTTCCAACTTTCCCAGAGGTAACTGGCAATGGAGATTTCTTCGCACATTCAACATTATCCTTTGAGCTGGAAACAGAATTTTTCGTCACCAAAGCTAACAACTGACTAACTTGCTCAGTGAGAACTTCAACTTTCTTATTTAGCTCAACGCAGTTGGAACACGACTTCTCAGTGGTGGTAGCTGAGACATAAGATTTCGTTTCAAGTCTAGGTTGATTAGACTTGAACTTCTTTTTCGCTTCGTGGAAAGATGTTTTATCCTTTGCCATTATGCTGAGGATCGCTTTCTCCTCCTTGAACTTTGGACAGTTAAAGGAGCGAGCAGGGTGATCACCAGCACAGTTTAGGCATTTCGGAGCACTTGTGCAAACCTTCTCAGTATGCACAGTGTCCGCATACCTCTTGCTTGGAGCAAGAAGAGCTGACGTGTCCAAAACGTTGGCATTTAAAGCACCGGAGTGGATTGTGAACGTTGGGCCTAACAGAAAGCCGTTGATAGCCCGCATATAGGTATTCCGGGATAGATGGTTTTCCGAATGTCAGGATTAATGATGTTGTTGGAACTTTCTGGCCGTTTTCCATCCTCATAATTCGTACGACATCGGTTACACCTTCCGATTCCAGTTCAGATTTTATTTCGTCCTCATGGACATACAAAAGACCTCTGCATGATATTACTCCCTTTGATGAGTTCAAGGTTTTGTGGACGGCCACCGAAACCTTGACCTGATCAAAGAAGGAGGTCATTTTTAATAATAACTGTGACTGTTTTGAATTACTTGTTTCTAACAGAAGTGTTCCGTTCCTTAACCTCCTTATGGAAGAGACATTTCCTGCTGCGCATCCAGTTATAGCCTTTTGGATTACTAAAGGCGATACCATTGAAAGATCTTTTCCAGCTTCTGTGCAAGACACAATTAAGAACTTTGGTGATGCTAAATCCATTTCTTTCCTCATCGTATTTACTTCTCTAGGCATTTTCGGAGAAACCTCACGACGCCTCTTTACATTAAACTGGTTGGTCATTTGTTGGTTTTTCATAAATTGTTTTAAGCAATCTGACACCATCGTGTCAGGCGTTATGGGCGAGACTATGAGAACGGGTACACCCATGGACTACTTTCGATCATTTCCAACCCCGGGAACTCTGGGGCCCATAGTTTCCTCCTTAGCTCGACTGGATGGGCATCAGTCGAGAACTCGTAATACTGTGCACAGGCTCCGACACCTGTGCACCACGGACACTCCCTGGCCAATGACCGAAGTGGCTAGCGTACCAAGCAACCGCGCATACGTCTTCGGCAGAGCAAGCTCACATCAGCGTCTCAGACCAGAGTTTGTCAAGCTCTGGACTTTTCAGCACTCCCAACGCGCAACGGTTCTGACCAGTCAAATTCCCTAAGTGAAGATGTTAGTTTATGTGTATGTGTGCGTGTGTGTGTGTTTGTGTTTGCTTTATGAGTGGTGTAGTGTTAGACTAGGGTACCGCGAGGGACGCCAAATCCCTCGTAGGTGCGGCTAGTCCTCACCCCCTGCGGGTACATACGAAAAGAGACATAAACTTTCAGTATATGAAAGGACATAAATATGAACTGACAAAAAAAACTCAAGAGCTATTTGCCGATGTACGTTCCATTAGCACGTTGCCACCCGCGTGATGTATTAGTGGGACATCATAGAATATTCCTTTTACATTATGTACAAAGTTCAATGTATACATGGCTTCAGAGATGTGGAATTTAATTTTACTAAACTTTTGTTAAATTTAAAAAGATTCTCCATACTGAAATGTAACTTTGTGATACCATTTTTACATTTTTGTCTATTTGAAATGTGTACATATATATTTACATACACACACACATACTGACACACAAACACACACTGACTCAGATTCAACGCATATATTTATTTAATTACATTTTTAAAATAACTACGATTTGTATGCCTTTCTCTCTCTCAACAATGTTTTCATACACTGTCCATTTCTTAAATTTCTTATAAACTTTTTTTTTTCTTCCATGTCAATAATCATTTCTGGTCCTCATATTTGTTAGCCATATGTGTTTATTACTTGTATGTGTTTATTACTTACTTGTAATGAAGTATGTGTTTATTACTTACTTGTAATAAAGTATGTGTTTATTACTTACTTACTTGTATGTATTACTTCTGTGTTTATTACTTGTATGACTCTTTTAAATGATATTCTATTTTTTCTGATTATATTCATCTTTGAATTTTTTTAATGGTATTACTGTGTTTTATTTACTTTTGTGATGATAGTTTTTTAAATCTTCTTTCTATTATTTATGTTAAAGAAAATTTTACAGTTTGGTGACAGATAAAAAGGTCTGAAATAATAAAATAAATTAAATGTATTTTGAGTAATAAGCGTACATAAATAAATTAGCGTAATTTAATAATTAAAAACATTTTACGTGATACATTTGCATTAATTATGCGGTAACAAAAATCCCTTCTTGAGTTCTGAAAACATATTCCAACATCTTGTTAAATAATGTCATGTGTAGCTAAAGTTTATTTAATTTTCTACTTTATTCAAGATGGAGATGTTAAGTTTACGCTTAAGTAAATTTCAAAGGACAAAACTTTGTTATTAAGATAACTAAATTGAAATTATCTCCAAGATTAATGCGCGGGAAATTGCATCAAATTGATTACAAGAATCTTCAAATGCAATTACTAATCAGTGCTAGTTGATAAAACTGATCTAATTGACATGGTTTTTTATATTTAATTTAGTTACATTGGATTTAGTGTTTGTCATACAAGTAAATATAGTTTCCCATTAGCTAAGGGAGCAAGAGAGATTGAGATAAAAGTGGGAAATAATAAATGCGAATGAAAAGGTGAGAGTAGCTAATGAGATAAAACATAAGAGAGATGAGAGAGAAAAACTGAGAGGGGAGGGAATTGAGAGGCCATGGAAGATAAGAGAAAGGAAGAGAGGGCAGAAACTGGGAAAGATTGGGGAGAAACTGAGATAGGGAGAATAATTTAAGGGTGAGTTAGCTTAAATAGAAGAGAGGGAGAGAGAGAGAGAGATGAAGAAAGGAAGTGGAAAGAGAAATTATTAGAGGAGAGAAAGAATAAAAGAGTGAAAAAAAGAGAGAAAGATGGGAGAAAAAAGGAGAGCGAGGAGAGAAAGGGAAAGAGTAGTGGATTTTTAGAGAGACGAGAGAACGGGTGATAGGATAATGGAACAGAAAAAATGAGACAAGAAGATGCAAAGAAGCTGGAAAAGGGACTAGATAGAGAGGAGAGTAATAAGAGAGAGAAAAAAAGAGGTAGCCGGGAAAAGCAAGAAAATTAGAGACAGGCGAGAAAACGGAGAAAGAGAAGAGAGAGGGGGCGAGGAAATTAGTTATTTGAGAGAGAGAAGGAATACTTCGTAAATTTATAATTTATTTTTTTCATCTACGTTTTACATGGTTTTCACCGAACAATGTTCTCACGTTACTGCTTTTTGCATTCACAAATAGATTGCTTGAATCAGTGGCTACGAGCGAGTGTCAAGGTGTTTCGGGAACGATTACGACAGCACAGATTTAGATAAGGAAGACATGTGTGCTGGACAAGAAATTATTCGGCGTGACATCGAATCCACCAACGCGTTTCTGACGTCATCTAACCTTTATCACTGGTGATTTCTTGGAACTTCGAGGGTAACGGTATACTAAACAATATGTTTGCATTCACTACGACTTTATTGTCGAGTAGCAACACAGGCATCGGCTATTTGTGGCTTAGACAAGTTCTAAGTAACATCCTATAGTTTAGAACTCTTTAACTTGCTAAGTAAACCCAAGCACACGACATACTAACACATACACTGGGATAAACAGAATCTATCTAACAAAAGTATGCTTTTATCATTAATATTTAATTGAAGCTGTTATAAAAGGAATTAATATATTACCATATTTTTCATTCTTGTCACAACGCTACTTAAGCCTAATAACATAACGCTTTTCACTAAATTTATAGCCATATATCCGCCGCCCATTATCTGTAAAGAGAGTAAAGGAATGAGAGATACGGTTGTGTGGGTCTAATACCCTAACAAGCTCTTCTTGATGACGCAATTTTCTCAAATAGAGATTTAGTTATTTGTCTTTCATAAACTACAAACACCTGATGCTCTTAAGAGATTAACCCCACTACAATTTAATCAAAATTTAGTACTAAATTTCAAATAAAAATAAAATAACAATACTTTTTTCACAAGTAGGCCGACTATACATGAAAATAAACTACAATAAACACGGTGGCAGTATTGCAATAAACACAACACCTAATCCTAATATTACAATGCAAGTCACAATCATATCTATTAACAAAATTATAATATCAATAAACGATGAAATCTAGAATAGCCAACACGTACATTTCGATTACTATTCCATCATCAGAGGGTATAACTAAACTGTTGGATTAAATATATTTTCATTAACTATTTTCATTTAACTATTTATCTAGGTAAATAATCTAAAAACATATTAGATCAGTTTAAAAGTTATAAATGCAGTTAAAGCTCGTATCACCAATTTATCTTTATATATATTACAAGTTTATATTTTAGTATTATTTTTCAATTCCTTCTATTAATTCATGCTCTCTTTACATTTATATTTTGTACAAATTACAGTCGTTGATAAAATACTTTTTACTCATCCGCTCAAGTTCAAATTAATTTTTTAGTATTGTAATGGATGACAATTGATGTTAATACATTTTTTTACAAATAATAAATCAATATTAAATTTAATAAGTTTACTTTAGTTTTATACTGAATAAAAGCCTTTCATAAAAGGGGCAAGCTATGCAATAGTTATAATAGTTATTTCACCCCATTTTACTTAAAGTAAGGGATAACATATCATTTCATTAAAAACAGCTGATCTTATGTTATAGGTTATGTTACAGAACAGCTGTTTAAAAGCGTAGGTTATGTTACTTTACCTATATTATTTGTAATTATAAAATGAATAGTTTCTAAAATCAATATTTTCTTTATTGAGTAAAACAGGAATTAAATTTAACTTTTTTAAAATATATATTACTTTTTATTTGTATATGTATAGATTAGTTGATTATAAAACTATATTTAGTTTAATATGACATATTATTGTTGTAGGTTATGTTCGATAAATGAACCTATGAAAAGGGCCTGAATGGACAGGCTATTGCTAATGTGTGTGTAGGAATCCCGGGAACAGAGAATGAGGTTCTCAAAGAGGTCTAGTAGTCTCAATACTTCTTCATAGGTTTATAGAGGAAAGAGAAAATGTCAGGTTTCCGGGCACTGCTGTTTCTTGCTCGTCTATAATCCGATTATATAAATAAATACGAGTGCTTACTTTTAACTTTCATTGAGTACTTGCTCTTTAAATATGGAACGTATTTATACTAAGAAAAAGTAAAATCCTCTTATTTTATGAGCTTCTTTAAAACTTTACCGTTGGAATCGCATGAAAAAGCATTTTCAAATGTTTAAAGTTTTTCCCTATGGATATGAACTGACTCCTCGGAAGTCATGCCTAAATCAACTCCAAGAAGGAATCTCTGGCTTTCTTCCTGTTAGTAATTCTTGACATATTTCAATTAATAAATTTTATATATCAAGCACATTAAATAGAGTTTTCCAAATATTATAATTTATTTAGAATTCCACGCGAAACAATAAGCCGAATATCTTTAAGTTGGAATGTTTAGACTTTTGGGTGCAATTAAGTCCCTTGCTACTGTCTTTCTTAATATTTTTGTTTCCTCCAATGGCTCGAAAGCTTTAAGAAAAATTAGGCTTTTGTCAAGTTCCCGCAATCGGATAAGTTTATCCCTTCCCCGTCCCCTACGTTTCATATTTAATTACGTCATGTAATTACCGTAGAATTAGCGGAAGTAAACTTGAAATATACTTAAAAGACAAGTGTTACATAACTATATTTGGAAGTTACAAGATTTGTATTGAAATGAAAATATAATTAGAAGTGAACTGTGTATCAAACGTTTTTGTAAAATGGGTTGTAAAAACTAAGTTTATATAACTTTAAAAGAGTATTTTTATCTTTAAAGGGCTACAATTATACTTTATAAGTAATCCTTTATATATTTTGCAGTTCAATGTATTCACATGTTATAATTTTCTCCAGGCCCCTATCAAAGTGTAAACCTGAAACGTTTAAACCAAAACATCAATTTCTTAAATAAACTATTTTCTTTCACGGAAAACAAACTACAAATATAAAATCTCTTTGCTAAAGGAATTATCTGAAATAATTAAACTCTGAGTAATCTTTACAAGTCTCTAACAGTTTGAACGGCATAAAGTGTTTCGGCCATTTTGAGACTGCTCACGCATTTAGCAGATAAGGTTACAGTAATGCATTAGTCACATCACGTAGGGCGTTATGAAGGGTGCGAGGTTTCACAGTGATACAGTGGAAGATTTACTGACCGTGTAAATTAGGCTCTTCCATAGAGCGTGCGATGACACTGAGTTATAGGACTGCATTATAGGTCAACACTTAGGTTAATGAATCTAGAGTGAAGTCTGCGCAGGCGCCGGCAAGTCGGACACAGTACGACGCTGTGTGGGTGTAAAGTACAGCCAACATTTTTACCTTCTACTAGACTGGAAACATTTTTGAAGGAATTTATTTACATTTAGTTATTTATTCAATTATTTTAATTGCTTTAAATATGTGGTTAGACTCAATAAACTGTTTATCAGTTATGTGAGCTCCGTCCGTCTTTGTATGTCTATCTTTCTGTAACCATTTTGTAAGCTCGGAATTTTTTTATCTCTCTTTGAGTTCATAGAATC
>JBAIZL010000006.1:17472427-17507427 GCA_036971475.1 Prosapia bicincta | reverse complement strand
CTTTCTATAACAGAGTTAAGTTCAAGGAATCATTTCAGTATACTGTTACGTTCCTCTTTCTAAACTTGGTATTTATATGTTTCTCTTTCTATAACACAGTTAAGTTCAAGGAATCATTTCAGTATACTGTTACGTCCCTCTTTGTAAACTTGGTATTTATATCTTTCTCTTTCTATAACAGAGTTAAGTTCAAGGAATCATTTCAGTATACTGTTACGTTTCCCTTTTTTAGTTGGTATTTATAAACCTCACTTTCTGTGTCAAACTTCAGTTCAAGAAACATTTCATTTCAAGGAGTCGAATCAAAAACCGGTTCGTTTTCCCCATTTACCAGATCTAGATGTTTTTACAACCTTTAGTTGTTTAATACTTAAAGTCTTTAAACCTTACAACAGGGGTGAATATATGTAGAAATCTTTAAGTAAATATATCTCTTTAATATTTATTTAATATGAAATATGTAAGAGTATATTATACTCTATAAAAAGGAATATTTTATACTGTTAGAATATCATATTGCACATCTAACATCCTTTGCAGAGCTTTTACCTTTAGTTTCCATTTCCTGTTTACATTACGTTGAACATACTGTAAGTATTTTAAAACTTTTTTTTAACACAACTGTTTCTTCTGGGAAACTGTATTGTAAAATGTTATATTCAGTGACTTCAGTACTACGTTAAAAGGTAAATTCTTTCCTAGAGTTCCCAAACAGCTATACCATATAAGTATTTCGTAAAGAACTGGATTTAGCTTCGCTTTAAACAACTGAGCGTGAATAGCAAACATTTCTCGATGTGCAGCTAAAAGTCCTCACCATACAGATGCCATATTTATACAGTAACAGAAACATTCGTGACAAAAAGTGCGAAAATAGTAAAACAACTCAAATTCTAAGAAACTTTCAAATATTATGATCAATTTTGTTAAATTAAAGTTATTATTGAATATAATAATTATAATAATGGCGAAACATGTACATTATAATCTACATACTCTAACAAACAATACACGGCGTTGTGTAGGCAATTTGATGACTAATCAACAGAAACAACAGTATTTTACTAAATAAAACCATGTTAAAATGTATTATTGTTAAAAAACCAAATGAAAAAAAACAATGAGGTAAATAATACAAGAGTATAAAACAGTGACTAGAAATATCACTTTACTATTGTGGTGACCACACCAAAATTAAAAAGTAAGTCATAATTAATAAACTTGTTGAGCACTGTAGACTAATTTCTTTATAGAAAAATTAGTATAAAATTAGTAAAAATTTAATATAAAAATATTTATACTACAATTACTTTAAGTATATTTCGATTACATGGTAATCATCTTCAGAAGTACTGGTAATAGAAATGTACATTAAGTAATTGTATTGAAATAAAGGTTTTTGTATTGTGATTAGTGGATTTTATTTATTTAGATTTTTAAAAATAAGTAATAACATAAACAGATAGTGTGAATGTTTGCAGGTATGTTGAAAAAAGGCCTAGCTCCTGACGAAAACAAAAGATTTACCCGCTTAAATAGTGGGGGAAAACATCTAGTGCTTGGGTTTACCAGATATTTCTTGGAAAAGAATTTGAAGTCTTGGCGCTAACGTGTCCAGGTATAAAGTGAAAGTCTCAAGTGTCCCTAAGCCCTTCTATTCTTATTATTAGTACAAACATAATTAAGGTTAGTTTACCAGTAAAATATATAGTATCTTTAATAATATGAAATAACTACCTTAGTTCCCAAAAGGTTTTATATGTTCTCAAACACAATTAAATACAGGAAATAAGGACCTACTTGAGATTGTGATGACTATTTACAATGTGATGCTGTTTTCAATAATATCAGGACCACACTATCCCGCTTTGCAGACTTGTCTAGTTATATCATCTGCGGCCGTCTTTAGTCCAACGTAACTGTTCCTGCCTCAAACAGGCAAAGTACACACACCTACAATATTCTAGGCAGTGACAAGGAGCCTTATTACCTGTCGCCGATATTTCCAAACCTCTTACGTACTTTATGGAAGGGTCTAAACACGGTAAACCCCACACAAGGCCTGTAGAAATACTGAAATTATACTGCTTTTAACAGCAACTTCAAAGTGAATTTTAGGCTAGACAAAAGAGAATAATGTTAAACTTAAAATATGTACTAGAACTAATATCCTAGGGTAAATGTAAAGCGTAATCATTTCAAGGTAATAAAGAATTGTAACATTAAAAGTACTTTTCTAAATAAAGAATTCAACGTTTATAGAATAGTCATCGTATGACGGAGTTTAGCATTAAATTACAGCGTAAATACTGTTTGTTATGTAATACCGCTTAACGCCTTTGGTTGGAAGTATCAATCGAAATAAGCAATAAATGTTAAGAGAAAAAAACACAATATACATCAGATTTTTCTCACACGATTATTATTATTTTGACAAGCTTTTTGATTTCTAAATAACTTTAATTACTGTCTAAAGACTTGATTGCCATTTACACTTTTCTCTGTAGATTTGTAATAATATAAACATTCTAAAGTAATTGTTTTCCAAATTATACTATATTTGTTTCAGATTATTGTTAAATGTACAACAAGAAGTTTTTTAAAGAGTGATAAGACCTTTTTAACATTCAGTATAGTCTGGTTGGTTATATTTTAACCCTATCTGGTAGTTAATTCGCTTCTATCTATTTCTCGTTTGCTTCTTTTATAATGTATTTGTATTTTTTAAACTAATTTTATAAGTTAAATATTGTTACATTTTACGCGTGGAATGTAAAAACAAAATAACTACATTTTTCTATTTGTAGGCGAAGGTTGAATTTAACTCTTTTATATCGTTAGTTTTACATACTTTTAGAGATTGGGAAAATTTTAACAAACTTAAATTTTTGTTATTTTAAACAATTTATTATAATTAAATTTAAATTTACACAATATAAATTAAACTAAAGCAGATATAAATGCAAGGCGAATATTTACAATATTCTTGTCATTTAAAAAGCAAATTATATTACAATAATACTAATGCTAACAATGAATGGGATGCTCAGTGGTCACTGATTTCTCTAGGGTAAAGTTAGTACATCTCTTAATATTAATCATTGAAAGATTTCATTATATATATTGTTAATATTAATTCATAAATATACCGGTTTTTTAATACATATAATAAATTTAATTGTGTTCTAAATTTCTACCTATACCTATGACTATATATATATACATATATATATATATATATATATATATATATATATATATATATATATATATATATATTAAATATGTTAAATATGGTGATATGTTTTCTTGTATAATAGTTAATAAATTAAAAATGTTTCAAAAACAAGAATACTTTTAATGAATATATTTATTCAAAGCTTTTCGCCGATTAAATGTATATTAATTTATTATATATATATATATATATATATATATATATATATATATATATATGTATATATATATATATATATATATATATATATATGTATGTATATATATATATATATATATATATATATATATATATATATATATATATATATATATGTGTGTGTGTGTGTGTGTGTGTGTGTGTGTAATTATGTGTTACATGTTATATGTAAACATGTGTGTGTGTGTGTGTGTGTGTGTGTGTGTGTGTGTGTGTGTGTGTGTCTGTGTGTGTGTGTGTGTGTGTGTGTGTGTGTGTGTGTGTGTGTGTGTGTGTGTGTGTGTGTGTGTGTGTGTGTGTGTGTGTGTGTGTGTGTGTGTGTGTGTGTGTGTGTGTGTGTGTATGTGTGTGTGTGTGTGTGTGTGTGTGTGTGTGTGTGTGTGTGCATATGCATCTATGCGTACAAGCACGTTCATGTAGAAGGGGGGGGGGTTGTTAGAGAGAGTTTAATACGTACAGGGTTTGTATTTATAGTGCATGTGTGTGTATTTGTGTTTGAAACACTATAGCCTTTTTAAATTTGACAATTATAACTAATTAACAAAACTAATATTCTAATTATTTCAATTGTATATGTTGCAAAATGTTTAAGTTAAGTTGCTCCTAACATCAGTTAGATTCCATTAAAGTCATTCAAAACCAATGTTTACACAGCAAAGTAGATCGTACTACCAATGTTTACAAGCAAAGCACACAAGCCCATATTCACGTCAAAGCAACCACAAGAAATCACACTGTCTTCATGGAGAGCCCAGTAGTATATATACTGCCACCTTCTTTGTAGACTCTTGCATTTGTTGCCTTGTAAAGCGCGCAGTAACTCTTTCCGTGATCCCCTTATTTCTGACTCTACTAGAGTGCAGCATAGAATTGTTACAATCATGGGTAAAGAGGTACACAATGTAAGACACATAATGACTGTAGGACTTCTATTCATCTGATACAAAAGGTGAACAATTGTTAAAGTTTCACAAACAAAGTACATGGCGAAACAGTCAATGTAGTAATCCACGGTGAAACGAAGAACATGGAACAGCTCATTGTAGAGTTTCTTGATGATTTTTAGCTTCTGTTTCTGCATTCCGTGGCTTGACATAGGATCTGCGCTGGTGGATTCTACGGGGGGGAGAACTTGCAGTACAGCCATGTCTTGGGGATCTTGCTGAAGGGTTTCCTTTGCGTGTCTTACACATTCGCTACACCTGCGCAAACGAATTAGCACAGCCAGTAGATGGAAACTGAAGCTGAACATCATCGTCCATATCGCTCCTAACGTATGCAAATAGTTTGCATGCATGATGTAGGTAGCCACGAGGTTGTCGAAGAAGGTGGTCACTTTTGACAAAACCGAGAGTGCAACCACTGTCGTGACGTTAGCAAAAAGGAGAAGCACCGCGTAAATCCTGTGTCTCCGATGATCCACACCGTATCCCAGATTGTGCAATCTTTTGTCAACGCTCTCCAATGCCTCGAAGATACGCAGGTAGTGCGGGTGCTTCTTGTACGCTGTCCACAACGAATGGAGGCCGCAGTAACGGAACAAGATCTCGAAAAACCAGTAAAAGCATTTTACGATCATTTTACGTGGCCGAATCAGTTCAGTGAGGAACGCCACGATGCTAGTCGCGCACAGTAAACATATCAAGAGCACCGTGTACGTGGCGTACACCTCCTTCAGGTGGCGTTCCTTCAAGGAAACGACAGAAATCCCGAAGAAAACCGAGATCACTGATAACGGAGAGTAACTGTACCACACGTCTGGTTCCATTGTTCACGCAGCTGTACTATTACTTTGTGGAACTGGCTTACTATCGTAATGATTTGTTTTCAAACCGTTGTCATGACGACGTTGTGTATGTCAATTATTTAATTATTCAAAGTGGATTATTAATGTTGTCAGTTACGTTGTGAAGTATTTGATAAAGGAGTGTATTTCAGAAATGAGGTCATATTTATACAGTCTGTAATTCTAGAATCTATAAAACAATCCGATAGTTTTTGTAAGTAGATTTTAAACAATACCTACAACCAAAGTGATCTATATGTAAATAGGTCCTGACACCATTAATACACATCACCTCTTAAAAAGGAAATGGCTTTCTGTAGAAGGAAGTCATGGGGTGGGTGCAATGATGGTATAACTGAGAAAAGAACGTGTGTCCTGCTCCTCGAGAAGACGTAGAGGTCAATAAAAGTAAACATTTTCTTCTGTATGCCCTAACTCATTGAAAGTCGTTGATCATGCTACTTGAATATTTACTCATAGATTTAGAGTAAGCTCCTTAGAATATTTTACTCTACACTGACTAAAATGAAACACAATACCATGTCTTTTGTACGGTCTTTTAATTATCATGTCGAACAGTTGTTTTTTTTTTTTTTTTTAATTTTGATGTTCAACCCTGTTTTTAGTTGTCAAAAATGGACCAGATAGAACTGCGCAAATGGTCACCAATTTTGTAAGCGGATTATTTTTAAGAACCAGAACTATGGCAGGTAGATCTTAGGTCAAAGATCTTAGGCTGATTGTACTTTTACCGTAGGCCTACTGGCCATCCTTTAGTCAACTCTGAAGGAGAGCGTATTATATTGTATATGGTAAGGTCTGCAAGGTTTTTTATAACAGACATTAATAGCAAGTTTACCATTAGTCGACAGTTTAGGCTATTTATTATGAATGGAAATCATGTTTTACTACGATAAAAAATTAGATTTTAGCTACTAGAAATATTTATTACAATTTTAAAACTGTATTTGAATTTACATTGAGCGCCAATTAATTTACGTATTTTTATCTTCATTGTAAATTATAACTTTTACTTCACATTTTTACTTTTACTTTATATTTTTACCATACGATACAATTTGTAGGCTCCGCAATTGACCACCCTTGACCATCTGCGCACATCGACCACTAAGTTAAAGTGGATTTTCAATTCTGAGAACGACCTTGCGCAGTTCGACCGTACAGTCAAAAATTCAGATTTTATGTGAAATTTATGACTTCATAATTCTTAAACCCTCAAACCAATTATCAATATCGAGTGACAGGTAATTATGTAGTTGAATAGGAATTTGCCGTTTACTGTAACTGTTTAGTGTAATTTTAATTTGAATTAAATAACAACGATGGATTAAAATTTACAAATTTCAACTCCAATAAATTTTCCTCTATTTTTTTCAAAATATTGGGTATAATAGTTGTGTTGAATAAGAAATGTAATTATTTTTTTCTCTCACAGAGCGCAGTACTACTATCTTAGTCAGTCAAAGTGGCGAGAAAAACTGAGTATCAATGTAGACTGTGACATTCCAGACAGTGAGGACTCGCTACAACCCTAGCACGATGTCACTTCCCACTGTAAATATACATGTAAAGTATATAGTCTCTGCAAAGTGGCGAGAAAAGGAATGCAACGAATCTGGGTCGCCCACATAAACCCGCCCAGGTATGCCAACATTACAACGCTTAACGAAATTTATGTGCAACTTCTGATTTAACGTTTTCAATACCAATCAGGTAGGTTTAGAAGCTAGATATTCAAACAGATAAATTTGTTATACGTAGCAGTAATAAGGGCAGAATCTTTCATCTACCCATTAATACATTCGCAGTTAACTTGAAAGAAAACTCCTTTTTCCTTTTTCTTGTTTTCTTTTTAATGTAGTAAGCAAAACATATAATGTCATTAAACCAATATCTATGCACGAAGTAATTATCCACCTGTGATTACTAGATTTTATCTATATTCAGAAAAATTATTATTTAATCTATTTCTAAATTATTTCTATTTAAATATAAAAAGCTTCAAGGAGAATGTCATAACTTTAGGATTAACCCCTTCAGGAGTAATGAAGCTACGTCACCAATGGCTGGGTTCACAGGAGTAGGATAATGTGTACAAAAATTACATTCAGGAGTAAACAAAATTTATTTTTTTTGTATAAAAACATAAGTATTTAGTTATTATAAAAATATTTTGAACGCAGTGAGTTATCAAATTCCTTCTATTAGGCTACTCTCTCCATTTATATATATGTGTGTGTGTGTGTGTGTGTGTGTGTGTGTATGTACATATATATATATATATATATATATATATATAGTTCAAATTTTCAAGTTAATAAAATACATTTTATTCGTCGACTCAAGTTCCAATACATTTTTTTAACTTATAGTAGATGACAGTTGATGTTAATACGGTTTTATCAAACATAAATTCATTAATTAATTTAATGAATTAATTCTAGTTTTATATGGGAGAAAATCTTTTCACAAAAGAGGCGATGTATGCAATATAGTAATTTCGTCCCATTTGGCTTAAAATAAGAAATTATATATGATGTCATAAAACATCTGATTTTATGTTAAAGGTTATGTACGAGTACTAGTACAGCTCTTTTAAGGAATAGGTTATGTTACGTTATTTATATTAGTTGTAATTATTTAATAAAAAGTAACTGAAATAAAACATTTTTTTGTTGGCCCAAGTAGGAACACTACAGTTTAAACACTGTTTATTTATTTATATAACTTATTATTTTATGTGTTTGATATAACAAACTTAATATGTAATTCATATAAAACAATATTTATGCAAGAAGTAACAAGCAACCTGGGACTACTATATTCTATGTATTTTTAGAAAAACAATTTTATCTATTTTTTTATTGTTCATTTCAATATAAAATAAAAGTGTTTTTTTTTTAGAGAACGGGTTTTTCGAGATAAATTGCTGAGAATTGTTTAAAATCTTTTTAAGCAGAAAACATTTACTGTACCGAGGCCTAGTTTTTTCTATGTGAATGGATGTGTAATTTTTTTCCAAACAAACACAGAGAGGGGTTCAGTTTTCGTATATATATATATAATTATATATATATATATATATATATATATATATATATATATATATATATATATATATATATAAGAAATAAAACAATTTACAATTACAAGAATAATTTATAGAATTTACAATTCAAAGCTTTTCGTTGGCAAACAGTACCAACATCCTTAGGAATACTAGAATTTTCTAGTAAATATATATATATATATAAGAAATTATATATAATTATAATTATATATATAATTATTATAATTATTTATATATAAATTTTGTTAATTTAGGCACAGAATAAGTTGGAAGTGTACTAAGTTAGTTTTGATAATGCCGATGCTGCTAATCGGCGAAAAGCTTAAACTTTATAATAAAATTTTAAAAAGTTTTATTCTTGTATGAAAGTGGTTTTATTAAACATATACATTTTATCAAGAAAAACTTCATCTTAAAAATACAATATATATGTATATATATATATATATATATATATATATATATATATATATATATATATATATATATTATAATTATTTTTTATAATTATATTTGGAACACAAAAAACTCAGGAATAATTTAAAGTCTTTATTATAACCATTTTTTAAATCACACAATAAACAGAACAAAAAAATTAAACTTAACACGTTTTAACACAATAGGCTAAACTCAATTCTTTTAATTTTAGTTACAAGGTTTTATACCCTAGGCTATTTTCTAAGATCTCTTAATATCTCGGGGTTTTATGCATAGGTTATATCTTTTAACTCTTTGGTTAATTAAATAAATTTTGATAAACAAGATTAAATTTAGAAAATAGTTTTAATAAATAGCTTCCTGATGTATAACTTAAATTTGGAATAAGCAAAAAGGTCCCTAAACTGTTTGAACTGGATTAAGTTTCTTACTACTAAACTATTATTTGATTTCAAGATATTCTAATAATGTACAATTTTAAATTTCCTTAAAATTTTAAAAGTTCACTAAAGGTTAGCTTTATAGCGCTATGTACTTATCAATTTTCGGAGTTCGGCTGGTTGTTCATTTAGGATTCAGTTCTCTTTAAATTTTATATCTCACACAATTAAATTCCTTTTAGTTACTTCAATTATATTAATACTGTATTATAGATTTTAAATTCACTTGTCCTCGTTTTAATTTGGCCAAGTTTCTTCACAAATTCGTATAATTTTGACGAGATTCTTCAAACGGGATTTTGGCTTCTAAGAATGCCTTCGCTTCGTTCGGCTGCCCACGCTAGACTAACGCGTCGTTTTTACTTTTAAAAAGTTTAAATCATGGCGGCGATTCCTTCTCCCAAAACTCATCTTGCATGTACTTAAGTTCAATTTTTTTCCACTAGAATCGACTGTAACACTGACCTATTTCCTTGGCTTTCAATCTAACAAGCCAACGAAATTGTTCTCACCCGTTTTAATTTGGTTAACATACTGCTTCACCTATCCTATCCTCAACAAACCTTCCAGTGTTTATTTAATTACTATTATTTGTGTGTGCAGTGTTTTTGCTTTTTACTTTTGTAATAATTCCGAAATGTGTGCTTTTGGCCTGGATTTATACAAACATAACCTCTCACTTCATTGTTTACAATCGTGTTTCACCTTCTCTCTCAAGTAATTACTTATGTCCTATGTTAACAAAGTTTACAATTTTTTAAAAATATAATTATTATTAGATTATCTTGTTCTAATTTTATTTGTTAGGTTATTTGAACCAATAAATTTCCTAATGCATTTTACAGTTCAAAATCTTGTTTATATGTTACAACCTTTTCTAGGCTTTCACCTAAAATTACTTTTAATTTAATCTAACCAATTTCTTAATTAATTTCTCCGATTTCATATTTTGTGTGAGTTATTTCTAATCTATTCTTCCAATTCTTAAACTACATTATATAGCCCATTCTATAAATGTTACAATATATATATATATATATATATATATATATATATATATATATATATATATAAAGAACATAAGTCAAAATACAAATACAAGAATTATAATTGAATTTACAATTCAAAGCTTTTCGTTGGCTAACAGTACCAGCATCATCAGGAATATTAAACCAATATGTTTAATATTCCTGATGATGTTGGTACTGTTAGCCAACGAAAAGCTTTGAATTGTAAATTCAATTATAATTCTTGTATTTGTATTTTGACTTATGTTCTTTATTAATACACAAGAATACATATTGCGATATATATATATATATATATATATATATATATATATATATATATACTTATCACAGTTAGTGCCGGTTAGGACTAAATAAAGCCAGCCTATCTACCCCATGATGGTTCTCGACCATCTCTACACTGCTGATTAGACTATATCTGTATCAAACGAAAACCTTCTGTCTCCAAGAATCCAAATTAAAACTCTTAGCTGCTAAACCCTGGTGAATTGCGTCATAAGGATCGACCGCCTTCGTGCCAAGACCTGTAGTACCAGTATATAAGTGGCCAAAGACTAAACTGGTCATTCTGTCCCCAGGTACGAGACGAGCCTGCAATTAGTAGACTACGGTTTCTTCCGCTCTTCCAAAACTACCAAAGTAGAGCCTTTTGATTGGTCCGATTTTCTATAGCAAAGTACTACCTCGGTCCAGGAAGTACAATCGGACTTTTATCCACGCACGGTTGGCCTTACGTTAGAATCCGACCCTCCATATGGTGACAGGAAAGACAACAGCGAAAAGGCATTGATCTGTCCACTAGCTCATGAAGATAGTAGGTTTATATTGTATATCTAAATATATTATACGTTATAAGGTATTATAGTTTAAATAGTTAATTTTTTTAATAGATTTCAAATTAAAACGTTATTTTCTCTGTTTCACCTTTCTTTGTTGGTGATGTTCACTATTTTGATGTTTTCTAAAACTACAGTCTGTGTCAGCCAAACACAGTTTTATTTTCTACTTCTTTTTATGTAATTCTAAGGGGTTTACAACTATTATCGTTCAGAAAATATAGGAAATAACAGTGAACATAGGAGGATTAAGGTGTGAATAAAACCCCAGTTACAGGATTTAGGGAAGATATTGTCACATCACTTGTTCAGGGTTGCTTAAGTTGGGTAAAACTATGGCCATACCTGGTACTTGGAACATCATTTTACCTTCAATTTAAATTACATATTTCCCTCCATTTTCGTATATTTCATCCCCCAAACATGTATTGTCTACGAGGGTGGTTCCCAATCGTGTCTTTTAGCAAACGTCTGACGACCTCGGCTATGATCATTGCTTGTATAACATTAGCATAGGGTGATTCCTGAAAGCTTTTCGTAACTAGCCTAACTGTTAAATCCAATTTATTATTATTATTATTATTACTTGTAGATTTAGGGTCGTTAACTGGTACAACTATTGTTGCCCAGAAAATAAAGGAAACCTTTGCGAATATAGGAGGATAAGCCTTAAACCAAACCCCAGTTACAGGATATAAGAGAAATATTGTTACATCGAGTGTCCAGAGTTGCTTAAGAGGTGTAATAAGGGGATAGAAGTACCACTCTTGAAAATTACCCATAATTATTATATAGACCTGAACTTCTATGGATAAAGTTCAGAGAGCAAATAAAAACCTCCTAGAATTGTCAAATAAATGGAAAATCAAACTGAATGAAGCGGTCAGGTTAGATCAACTTCACAAATAAGGTATTGAAAGATCCTCTCCACTGGGGTGTTTACGGAACTATCCCTTGTGACAATAATGCTAAATATTTAGGCATGAACCTAGATGCTGAACAGAGATAGAAACACCAAATTAAGAAAAAGAAGAAAGAATTAAATATCAATTATTGTAAGCACTATTGCATCTCATGTAGAAATTTAACATCTTTTCATTGTGTAACAAAACTGATCGCGAAACCAGTTTGGCCGTATGTTGTGGGATCGTGCAAGAGAATAATTATGGGGTCATACAATAGAATCTAATACAGGATTTCTTCAAATGTACTAAAATAAGGTACTGAGAAATATTGGTAAACCCCCTTGTGAAAATGTGAAAAATAAAGATATTCACCGACAGAGATATTTCGACGGTAACAGAGGAAATAAAGATATTCACCGACAGAGATATTTCGACGGTAACAGAGGAAATAAAGATATTCACCGACAGAGATATTTCGACGGTAACAGAGGAAATAAAGATATTCACCGACAGAGATATTTCGACGGTAACAGAGGAAATAAAGATATTCACCGACAGAGATTTTTCGACGGTAACAGAGGAAATAATGATATTCACCGACAGAGATATTTCAACGGTAAGAGAGGAAATAAAGATATTCACCGACAGAGATATTTCGACGGTAACAGAGGAAATAAAGATATTCATCGACAGAGATTTTTCGACGGTAACAGAGGAAATAAAGATATTCACCGAAAGAGATATTTCGACGGTAACAGAGGAAATAAAGATATTCACCGAAAGAGATATTTCGACGGTAACAGAGGAAATAAAGATATTCACCGACAGAGATATTTCGACGGTAACAGAGGAAATAAAGATATTCACCGACAGAGATATTTCGACGGCAAAAGAGGAAATAAAGTTATTCACCGACAGAGATATTTCGACGGTAACAGAGGAAATAATGATATTCACCGACAGAGATATTTCGACGGTAACAGAGGAAATAATGATATTCACCGACAGAGATTTTTCGACGATAACAGAGGAAATAAAGATATTCACCGACAGAGATATTTCGACGGTAACAGAGGAAATAAAGATATTCACCGACAGAGATATTTCGACGGTAACAGAAGAAATAAAGAAGAAAGTCGAAAACCTGAAAAGAGACTTTATATTCATTAAAGTACAGTTGCTCTTCAACTTCTCCATAATCTGGGCATGGTTAGAAGATATAAGAGAACCAAACCATTTGAGTTAGTGTAGTGTTGTGTTGTGTTGTGCTAGTTCTAATATATGTAATTGACAATGTCCATACAAGAACTAAAGAGTTAATGGGCACTTTAGTTATTTGAATATTAGGGGTAAGATAATATAAGAAACATTATTGGTTGCTAGAATAAGACGATTTTCCATAATAACAAAATTATTACTATAAAATATTAAAAATTATTATGTAAGGTTAGATACGTAATACCTATTAACAATATTTACACTAACGTATAAACATAATAATTTCGTGTATTTCCTATCTCAGAAGATAAAATAAATTCCTCGACGAGTAGAATTGCTCCTAGGGTGAAGTGTTGTCACCTCCAGTGATCAGCTTTGACAGGCGTTTGCATTCCTAACATTGCGAGCTTTCCACGAAAGCATGTATAGCATGTGTCAAGGCTTTAGGAACGCGCCCAACACCAACAATAGTGTGAATGCTGTAGACATTAACGTCAAACGTAACAATCGAATAATAAACATTTTTAACAGCGATCGGAAAAGTGAAACTTATTTTAACGCAAACAGTTTTTTTTAATCCATAAGAAAATTGTTTCGAAAGAAGTAGCGTCATTGCTTAGGAATTTCTAGGAGAACGAATAAAAAGAGATCAAGAAATTAGCATAACATTTTAGTAGACGGTTACTAAGCATATTTTCGCATTCACTTAGAGGTTATGTTTAAAATGGTAACACATATTTTTACCTTCACTTAGGGGTTAATTAGGGGTTATGTTTAAAATAATTTCAGAAGAAAATTACTGTATTGTTAGAAATTCATTTGATTTTATTGAATTATTTAATGAGATATGATTTCATGAAACAGATGTTTGTATTACTCAAAGCGTTGTGTACTTTCTCTATTCAACATTCAAGTATTGATAGGTTAAAATATATGTCTAAAAAGAGTTTTAGATTTACAGATAAATCGTAGGTAAATAAAGTTACCTAATATACTCACTTATTAAAACCTTAAGATTAATGGGTTCATTAGGTTTAGTTACTATCCAATAAAATTTGGAACTGATCAATTGAAAATTTTTAATTATAAATTTGTGTATAGTTAAATTTATGTTACATAGGATAGTAAATGATTTATTCTTTTTCTACAAGACATTCTTCTTCTTTATGTTACGTTCTTATAGACTTATAAGTCTTTCATTGTTTAGCATCTGATCCGTTTGTTTGAAGTGTCACTTTAGTCCTACGACAGTACCTGTTCTTTGCTTAGAGTTTAACATTCGGCGCCATTTTGCAGGTTCACCCACCACATCTCGCACTGCAAATTTACCTCTACTATGTAAGAGGGGGAATAATTGGCCATTCTTACACATATACTTGCCTCCTAAAATCCTAGCCGGCTACAATACTCATTATGACTAGTTACTACGATTGCAGCATTTAGTTGTAACATTTTACATGGCACGTTTAATATGTTTACTGTTTCATAGCTTTTAATCAGCAGAAAACACTTTCCGTCTTTCTTCAGAGCGGATTTTCCTGATTTCCCTCGAGATAGCACCACTACGGAACAACAATAAAACTAACTTAGACCTGAAGGTTTCGGCTTCTATTTTGGTTCCTATCTCTACGTGTTTTTGTATTGGGTGTAACATATATTTGAAATGACTATTATGGCAAACCTATTATACGAAGGTGTATTATCAAGAGATGGTGTTCGTATTTGAACATATAGTGTGTACTATATGATTTCATAGAACAGCTGATTTTATTTTCAGGTTATGTTGTGGAACATCTGTTTTAACGCATAGGTAATGTTACTTTATTTATTGTATATTACTAGTTTAAAATGTTATTATTCTATGTTTATATAAGATAATAAATATTAAAGTTTACTTATATTTCGTTACATTTTACTCTAACATAATGTTAATGAGTTATATATTTTTACTCCACTTTTTTAAATTTGTTTCTATTAGTCACACACTCTTTATCATTCACAAATTTTCAGTTTTTAATAAAATAATCTGTATTCATTCGCTCAAGTTCAAAAACATTTTTTTAAACTTTTAGTTGATGCCACTTCATGTTATTAACGGTTTTTTAATTATTAATTCATTAATTAAACTTAATAGAATTAGTTTTAGTTATATATATAAGAAACACTCTTCACAACAGGTATACATTGTAGTTATTTCATCCCATTTGGCTTAAAATAAGTGATAACATATGATTTCGTATAACATCTGATTTTATTACATAGTTCATGTGTTTTAGAACAGTTGTTTTAACGCATAGGTTATGTTACTTTTCTTATATGAGTTGTAATTATTTAATAAAAAGTAACTCAAATAAAATTTGTCTATGTTGACCCAAGTAGAATTTGACTTTAAAAAAATGTTTGTTTATACAATCTGTATTACTAGTTTAAGATGTAATTGAAAGGTTTTTAAATTTGAATTTTGTCCCTCCCACGAACTGCTTCAGTAAGCTGTGAATTTCACGACGGAAATGAAATCTAATTTCAGATAAAACAATAAACAAGCCAATTTAGGGGAGGCGGTTCTTGTGAATGCTTTGTTCCATTTGTCTCTAAAATTATAAAGACGCTCCAAGATAAGCATGCTTCCGTCACTAGGGACTGTTGTATCGACACGAGAACAGGCATTGAGGAGAAATACATCAGCTGACACCTGACATTAGCGAGTTGAGCGGAAAATACACGAACTACAGACATATAATTTTCAATTGCTCCTCCCGTGTAAACTCTTGTCTTCATCTGGATACGCAATGCAATCACTATACTTCGTTCTAGATATAAATAAAATTACACTAGCGTCGTCCACGACGCTGCCTTTGTTTATCACGAGTATTTTGTTTTAGAAGTAGAATTTTGGTTTTTAGGTGATTTTGAAGGTTACTTTACGACAATTTATTTATCTTGTAGCCTGATAATAAACCGAATTGGTAGATAAGAAGAAAATAGACAGCCACACTCTTGTTATTAGATTTTTTTTCTTCATACAACTTTTATTTTAACAACTTTTCTTGTATATATGAATATAACAATTGCTAACAAAGACGCATGCACAATACTAGAACCGGCATTGTTTTTAGAAAATATTTAAATCCTATCCCCATGTTTTTTAATGTCGTCTATTGGCATTAATGCCCGATTGACGGATGGAAGTTAATCCTATGACAAATAACCCATCTACTCGAATTTTATATATTAGAACATAAAATAATTATATATGTATAGGTATATAAAAGAAGGATAAATAGGTAGATTATTAGGTAAATAATTAGGTGATGGATAAACAGACAGAAAGATAAATAGACAGGTAGAAAGGTAGGTTGACAGGTGATTATAGTTACATATATAGGTAGGTCATTATATAGATAGATGGGTATATGGATATGTTTATATAGACCGATATATATATATATATATATATTGATAGATATGTAGATAGGTAACTTTATAAATACTATAAAAAAGGTAGATTACTAGACAAATAGGTAGGTAGGTATATAAATAGTTATAGAAATAAGTAGGTTATTAGATAGACAGGTATATGAGTAGATAAACAGGTAGAAAGTTAGGTTGGTAGGAAAGTATATAATAGCTACATAAATAGATAGATTACTATACCGATAGATAGGTAGATGAATAAGCATACAGACAGTTAGATACATAGGTAGAAACGTAGGTTGGTAAGAGGCCTATATGAATATCATCATACGTAGATGGAATATTAGATACATTGTGTATTTGAATGCAACTCGTACGTAACACTCAAGCTCTGTGCTTTTCAAGCTCTGTAAGATAGATACATTACAATAGATATAAACAAGTTGCGATATGATACGTGAGACTGGGAGTGCGCGATTAATCATGGGCTCTCTTGCCTCCCTCAGGAATGTGAGAGAATAAGCAAGGAAGGGAATTATGGTGAGGCAATAGGGCCTTCCCCTAGTAAAAGAAGTGGAGACAAATCATAGCACTCCTGGCCAAAACCATTTCCCTGAAGTGAACATGAACTCTACCAAAGTCATATAGAGCTGTCTACACGACAGAGATAGTTTAAAATAAATTTATAGGATATTTATTTTTGTATGTTAATTTAGGCAACTTTCTGCTATTTCATGAGTAATCAATGTACCAGAGCCTCCACTAATTTGGGTTAGATTATACGTCCTCTGAGCAATCACAACTATATTAGTAATATTAAGGGTTTATAGAGGCGCCGGTGTTAGACGTATTTTGTATCTTTCCAAGATGGCGGCAGAGTTGTCTGGATAAATTTAGTTACATTTGCGTAAATATTGGACTCATTACTTAGAACCAATTCTATTCGTCTGTGAGCTTGTCGCGCGCATAACCTAATATGTAAAAACATAAAGTCAATGAACACAATAAACGATTACAAGCGAGGGCTGTAGGAACGAGTTACGGCCAATTAACAAGCGGCAGACGTTATAAACACAAGATCTGCTCTTACGGAACCACCCTTTTCGTGTTCACGAGGGGTAGTAACTGCCTGCAACAGAATAGCAACGCGTGTCTCGTCGTAAATGTGGGTTAATAGGTGGCATTAACGGGAAACGGGCAGCTTAGCCGTGCAGCGCCAGGTAAATACGATTCTGGGTTGTTTCATCTGTCGTGGTTTTCAAATAAATCTCCAGTAGCTATAGTATTAACACCAGTTCAATCTGACTCGTAAAATCATCTTCTCACCGATATTAGAAATACAACCTTTTGTTTAATTTATTTATTTATTATTACTTTGTTTATCATTCCTTTAAAGAATATTGAATAAATTAAAATGTAACATAATAGCCAGACGAAAATACTAAAATTTTTCAAAAGACTAGAAATAATGGGAAAGTAGAGGATATTCATGAAATCCAAGAACGATTGGATAAAGATAAATAAACAACAAAAAACGTTACATAAATAATGATAAATGAAAGTATGAAAAAGTAAAAAGAAGAGCATAAATAATCAGATAAACATAAAATCAAAACTCGATGCTATATTCAATGTAAGTACTGTTGAGGTAGCAAATTAATAAATTTGCCAATATTGTAATAGTTGATAACACTCTTTATTAGATCTAGCTAACATTTATGTGTATGACACTTTATTATTCCTGACGTTGTTGGTACTGTAAGCCAATGAAAAGATTTGAAATGTGGTATTCAATAAATTATTCTTGTATGTCTGTGGTTGTGTGTGTGTGTGTGTGTGTGTGTGTGTGTGTGTGTGTGTGAGTGTGTGGTGTGTGTATGTGTACATGTGTGTGTGTGTGTGTCTGTCTGTCTATGTGTATGTGTGTGCGTGTGTGTGTGTGTGTATATATATATATATGTGTGTGTGTGTGTGTGTGTGTGTGTGTGTGTGTGTGTGTGTGTGTGTGTGTGTGTGTGTGTGTGTGTGTGTGTGTGTGTATGTGTGTGTGTGTGTATGTGTGTGTGTGTGTGTGTGTGTGTGTGTGTGTATGTGTGTGTGAGTGTGTGTGTGTGTGTGTGTGTGTGTGTGTGTGTGTGTGTGTGTGTGTGTGTGTGTGTGTGTGTGTGTGTGTGTGTGTGGTGCGCGTGTGTGTACATGTGTGTGTGTGTATGTGTACATGTGTGTGTGTGTGTATGTGTACATGTGTGTGTGTGTGTGTGTGTGTGTGTGTGTGTGTGTGTGTGTGTGTATGTGTGTGTGTGTGTGTGTGTGTGTGTGTGTGTGTGTGTGTGTGTGTGTGTGTGTGTGTGTGTGTGTGTGTGTTTACTTCATGTTTCTTTATATATATGAAGTGTAACAATTTTCAAACTCGAATATAATATTTTCCATTTATTCACTCCAGTTCAAATACGTCTTTTTAAATTGGTAGGGGATGACAGTTGATTGTAATACAGTTTTTTTTTATTATTTCAATAATTAAAATTAATTAATTATTTTAGTTTCATTAGGGAGAAAAACTTTACACAAAAGGGCAGAGATATGCAAATAGTTATTCCCCCTTTGGCTGTAAGTAAGTGATAACATATGTTTTTATAAACTTGTATGTTGTAAGTTGTGTGATGGTACATCTGTATTAACGCCTAGGTTATGTTAGTATATTCAAATTATTCATAGTTATTAAATAAAAGGTAACTAAAATACATTTATTTTTGCCCTAAGAAGGAATGAGCTTTAAAAACGTTTCCATTATGTTAGACTATTTGTTAAATAGTAGACTTCCTTTTATAAACTTTTATACTTAACTAGATTGCTTGACATAGATTCTCGACATTTCCTTTTATGCTGTTGGAGTGTCTATAGGTTTGCTTAAGGATGCGGAATATGAATTCTGGGTGCTTTTAGCTGCATGTTGAGAAATGTTTGCTCCACACGCTCGGCTGCTTTCATCGAGGCTCGCTTCAGTTCTTTAACGAGGATTTATCCGTTTATTGCAGTTTAGAAGCAGTAACAGAAATCGTGCTTTTCAAAAGATTCCTGAGAAATAAGTATTTTTATTCTTCTATTTAGTTTGCAGTATATAAAGGTTTGCGGAACCTTTCAAGGTAAAAGGATAGTTTGCAGAAAAGAACCTGGAATATGTTCACCTAAGTTCGTATAATGTTCTACACAAGAGTTGAAATCTCTACAGTGCTATGTGAAATGTTAAAATCTCTGTAATACTACATTCTAACAGCAATCACATCGTCTCACTAAAGATGTAATCTCATATGTTTTAAAATGAACTATATTAATCAAATTTACATTTCAAATATTATTTTTTTTCTATTATTTAACACTCAGCTTATATATATATATATATATATATATATATATATATATATATATATCAAATTTTCAATCGTTAATAAAGTACTTATTTTCATCCACGGGAGTTTAAATACATTTTTGTTAACTTATAGGAGATGGCGCCAGATAATAATACAGTTTGTTCAAATAATACTTCAATAATTACGTTTATAATAAATTAGTTTTGGTTTCATATGGAAGAAAACGTTTCACAAAATTGGCAAGGTATGCCATGTAGTTATGTAGTTGATTTGGCTTAGAATAAGTGAGAGTACATCACTGTTTAACTGTTTAATTTCATAAAACGGTTGATTTTATGTTACAGGTTATATGGTAAAGCAGCTGTTTTAACGCGTGGGATTTGTTACTTTATGTATATTCACTGTAAATATTTTTTTTTCTAATAACTAAAAAAAAATTTTTATTTGTTGACCTACGTAGGAATTAACTTTAAAACTGTTTTTTTATGTTAGTTGTTTTAACTATGTCTTGCAAAATTTATTTTTGTATATTTTTGAAGATAATGTTGTTAAATATTACAAAATGTTTGTCCGCATTATATTTACGGTCCTTAGGTGGATAACCGAGCGTAGATAAATGTCTTTTCACACTCAGGTGGAATATTTCAATACTTCAGGTATGTGGCGAATATAAAATGGCGATTCGAATAACTTGGCTGTAATGGAGGTCCCGAATAGTTCTGGAAATGCGAGTGAAATCATAGTTTCTGGTTGGAATATTGTCTCGTCTCAGGGAAGGTCACCAGTTCAGGCCTTACAGTAAGGAACTCGAGTTCTTACAGACTGGTACCACGACACGTAGCTCCAACCCCTGGTCGGGCTTGACGCTAGTCCTCCGGGTGTTGGTCGCATGTTAGATTCGTGGTTGCATAGTTTTACACGCTAGTGCGGATAATCCCTAAACGTCCCCTATCTTTGTATTCTATAGCTTAAAGTTATAGCTCGTTAGGCCACGTAGACCTCGTCACCATTCGTCTGTTTAACCATCTAAATCTTCTTTTCACTTTTCAAGAACTTGTCTGGAGTAAATCGAGCTGCCTCGTCTCTACCCAAACTTTCTGCTGGAGATCCGGCCCAAAATATGACCAACGATAGCGTCTAAAGACCCGATCGTATTGACTGAAACGAACTTTAAAGAAAAGGTATTTTAGTGTTACGAAATTCCTTGTTATTCGAAAGCTCCTTTTAGTGTCCCACTATTGGAAGCGGTAAACGCCAAGGCGAAGGGACTTTTAAGTCTGTTGAACAAAATAACTTCCTTGCTCTCGCTTGTGCTTCCTAGACAGGCTCAAACAATTTTGAAAAACACGAGCTTTGCAAACTTCTCGCGTTCGTACAAGTTCATTTCCCCCTGTTTCACACTTAATTACGTCGAGGTTTTTCCCTTAAACTTGGCTTTAAACTTGAACAGGAAGAAAGGTTTATAACTTTATTAACAAGTGGCTAAAGTTTGTGTTGAAGTGAATTTGTTGGTTAAGGCTTGTAAACTTGTTGCAAATCGTTGTCCGTGTTCTAACAAGCAAACAATGAACGCAACGTGAAGTCACAACTCCATTACACTTAAAATCCTAACATGAACTAGAACAGAAATGTATTGATTTTTTAAAAGAAATTTACTAATGACATTTCATTGGCAAGATAACTTTTTTATCTAAACGTGAGTATCGAAATATTCACTTTGCAAATCCGAAAAAGTAGTTCTTCCAAGCATATATTGGTGTATATTCTTTATCATTAAAACCTAAAAGTATTAAAAAAAGATATAATTGTTTTACTATTTATATCTGAAACATTGTTTATGTTTGCCCTAAACAGAAACCAGTAATATTAAAAAATTACATCTTATCGTATTACTTCATAAAACACTCTATTTGAGACTTGATAAATACTCTGCCAGTCACTCAGGTCTTAATTTGTATTTGTTACTTATAAAACAAATTCAAACGCACTCGTGATTTTAATTATTTTTAATTAATTATTACTTTAGAGTGAAGCTGTCTTCGTTACAGAACTTCATTTTTATCTAGAACGAAGTGAACTAGTAAGATTTCTCAAATTAAAATAGCAGATATTTGACTCTGTCTCTGTCTGTCTGTCTGTCTCTGTCTCTCTCTCTCTGTCTCTCTCTCTCTCTCTCTTTCTCTCTCTCTCTTTCTCTCTCTCTCTCTCTCTTTCTCTCTCTCTCTCTCTCTCTCTCTCTCCATCTATCTATATATCTATCTATCTATCTATCTATCTATCTATCTCTCTCTCTCTCTTTCTCTCTCTCTCTTTCTCTCTTTCTCTCTCTCTCTCTCTTTCTCTCTCTCTCTCTCTCTCTCTCTCTCTCCATCTATCTATATATCTATCTATCTATCTATCTATCTATCTCTCTCTCTCTCTTTTCCGGGTGTAAGAATTTCACTTATACCTAACAACAATGTGGATGAAAGACAGCTTTGAAAAGTACAAAACAAGAATTTCTCGAAATAACTGCAAACGAACTCACGAAACGTACTTTATAGTCACGTTTCAATGTCTTACGTCATCATTATCAGTGACATTACTACAAACAATATACCGCGTTACAAATAATATTACTACATGTGTCACTGAAACCCGAATAACAAATAATTATATTGTTTTGTGAGTTCGTGTAATCATTTATTTATAACCTTAACTCATAAGACAGTTCAATTTATTACTTATAACAAGAGCTTAGGAAATTTAATCAAAGATCGAAATTACACTTTTGATACGAATTATGAGTGATACATTTCATTCGACTACAAATATAATAATAAAAATAGTTCGGGTTTATTTAATGACTGTTAATAACTATTTATTGTGTTTAAGGTTAATGATTGCATAATTGGTCTGTGATATGTCATTAACCTTAAACACAATAAAAATAGTATAGTTTGTGAACATAATGTAATTAATGAAAATAACGTTTTAACCAAACCTTAAAAGCAGTAAAGGCTGTACTTTCCACAATTAAAACTTAGTTCTTTTATTGACAGTTTGATTATCAACGTGAATAATAACTGTATAAAACAACTGTGGCGTAATGTTTGATTTAAATAAATGAAACATCTTTAAAACAAATTACTTTTTCTTTTATTTAAAACCGTATGTACATTTCAATTGCATAGCAATCATCCTCAGTGGTAATTTACAACAATACTATTGGTATTTTACTATAAGGTATTTTTATTGTAAATTACCTCTGAGAATGATTGCTATGCAATTGAAATGTACATAAGGATTAAGGCTCACACATATACTACATTATTTGTGGTATAAAGTTTTCATTTATTTAAATTAAACGTGAATAATGTAAATATTACAGTTTTTATTGTTACTTATGTTATATTTCCTTTGATGAAAATGTTGTCACCTTAAAAACTTGTACAATAATATTTGCCTTAAACTATGCTACCAATTTTTCTTACGTTTATCTGGCTAAGTTAATTAGAACAGCTGATTCCAAACGCCTATCTAATACATGCATCAGACTGACAGCGAAACTGGCGGGGAAACGCGAAACTTACAACATTGCCAACTGATTTAGTCTGGACTTAGAAACGACCAATTTCTTTACACTTATTTGAGCATCGAAAGCGGCTGTATTCGAAGCAATATGGTGAAAAATAGTTTTCAGTTTTAAAGATGGTTTCTTACTTGTTCGCCAAGACGGTAAAAAGACAAGATTTTGTAAAATCAAATGTAACCAACAGATGGTATTATTTACCGTGATTCTTTCTACTTAGCCGGATTTCTCTTTACTGCTTCCAAACTGCAATAAACCGGCAAATATTCTGTAAGGAACTAAAGTGAGCCCCGCTGCAAGCAGCCAAGCGTGGAAAGCAAACGAATCTCAACTTGCAGCTAAAAGCATTTCCCAGTCCGATTCCGTGCCCTTAGGCAAAAATAGACGATCCTTTTAAAACGTAAACTGTAATACCTGTCAAGTATCTTTGGTTTAAATTACTTTGTTTTTTTCATATAAAATTCAAACTTTTTAAATAAAGTATAATAAATAAAACATTATTAAATTTATGATTTCAGCTCATGAGTAATACAACAGACCCCACCAAGCAGTACGAAAATACATATCAAAGCATATAAAGTTGAACATGTAAAGTTCTGCAAAGCTGTAACCACATACGAGCTTATCGTATATCGCAGCTTTAAAGTTTCGTCCTGAGTTCACGGATGCATTAATAACCTGTAACTTTCTGGAGTTGTTAGTAATTCTGAGAATTACTAACTGTTCATCTTTATCTCAAAACCACTAATCAAAGCCAAAAGCTAGAGAGATCCTTAAAACACTAGGAAGGTTCAGAGAGGGATATTGCTGGACTTTAGAAAGAGAACAAGCATTAAAATCTCAATATAATAACAGAAATAGAAGATACAACGCTCGATTAAATATAATAATGAACTGATCACGTATATTAGGGATTTGACCACATACCCATTTTTTTCATTTCTCTGCAAGAATTATAAAATTATAAACTATTCGACATATTAGACGAACTTACCCCCACCATTTACCAATACTGTGAAACTAAACATAGAATAGTACCGTTATATCACGTGATGACCGTCTAACACGAAGAACTGCAGGCAATGAAATTTATTTTTAATGCTGAAAAATTATATTAATGTAAATTAGTAAAGCTCTCGAAAGTCGACACCCAAAAAATATCAATTAAAATTCTTGACTATGCACATTAAATTGTAACTTACAAAGACACACACACCCAACACACGCACGCAGCCAAAACACACACACGCACGCACACACACACCCACACCCAACACACACACACACACTCACAGACACACACACACACACACATATATATATATATATATATATATATATATATTGATATTTCACGTTGTCAATTATTTTTCCGTTACACTGACTTTATGAAGTCATTATTATTACTTGTAAATCATTTTTACATTATTTAAAAGTAATAATAATAACTTCATATATATATATATATATATATATTTAAATACATAAATATAATACTAATAATAAGTTAATAAATGAACAAATACAAGTAAAATCTAGATTTGATACTATGTTCAGTGTTTGTAATGTTAGGGCAGCAAAGTAATAGTTTGACAACATTGTAATAAATTTGGCAACGCTGGTTGTTGCATCTAGTTTGCAAATGTATGGTTGATTTTAAGTCTCTTGTATTCCTGAGGACGTTGGTACGTTTGCCAACGAAAAGTTTTGAATTGTAAATTCATTAAATTATTCTTGTATTTGTAAATTGTTTTATTTCTTTATTAATACACAAGAATACATATTATAGTAATTATATATAATAAATCAGACATTATATATATATATATATATATATAGAGAGAGAGAGAGAGAGAGAGAGGGGGGGGGGAGTGAGAGAAAGAGAGTAAGAGGGAAAACTAGAGAGAGAGAGAGACAATTAAGGTATCACTAATTACAATATCATACATCATCAGACGACTTGAGATGAAATTAAGAATCTTCAAACCAAATCCTACTTCGTTTTCTGTCCCTAATTACTTGGTACATCAAAATTACCTGCGTACAAAGTGAAGAAAGTTAAATAGTTTAAAAATAAACATTTCATTCAAAATATATACTTATTAAATCATGCTTTATTTTTAGATAAACATTCTTACCAAGTTTATCGCTTTGATCAAAATGTTTTTCTAATTGCTTCGTAATAAACTGATTAATAAACAGTTGAATTAAACAGATCGTGGTTAATTCAATTTCTTCTATTAAATCACACTCTCCTTATAAATTTTCAAAACTTCAATCGTTATTAAAATACTTTTTATTCATTCCCTCATGTTTAAATACATTTTGTTTAAAATTTGCAGTGGATGACACTTGCTATTATACAGTTTTTTTTTCAAATAATAGCTCAATAAATATATTTAATTTTTTAATTTTAGTTTTATGTGGGAAAAAATGTTTCACAAAAGAGGCAAGGTATGCAATATAGTTATTTGGTTCCATTTGGCTTCAATTAAGTGATATCATATGATTTCGTAAAACAGCTGATTTTATGTTATAGGTTATGTGGTAGAACATCTATTTCAACGCACATTCTATGATACTCTATTTATACTCATTGTACATATTTATTAAAAAGTTACTCAAATAAAATTTGTCTTTCTCGGCTCAAGTTGGAACGGACTTTTTTTTAAATGTTTGCCAATGTGTTCCTTAGTTAAGTCGTTTAAGACCGATAATCATCATTGTAAAATTGATAATCCTCGAGATGATTCGATGCAGACACGTTTAGTCCTACATGGTTTTTTTGTACCCTCTTGCTCATTCGTTTACTGTGCTTTAAAAACTATTTATGTTATTCGTTTTCCGTTTACCAATCCATCGTTTCAAATGTCAACGATTGTTGTCGTGAATTAATAAACTTTTATAAATCCATTATGAATGTTAGATGCCATTAACAATAGCACTACAGTTTGATATATTTCCTGACGGAATAGTTTTAGTTTTATATGGGAGGAAACGTTTCACAGAAGGGGCAAGGTAGGCAATATAGTTACTCCGTCTCATTTAGTCTAACGTTAAATACTCCATAGTGAGTTATCAAATTCCTTCTATTAGTCCACTCTTTCCATGTGTATAGTTCAAATTTTCAAGTCAACAAAATACTTTTTATTCATCCACTCAAGTTCCAATACATTTTTTTAACTTATAGCAGATGACAGTTGATGTTAATACGGTTTTAACAAACATAAATTCATTCATTAATTTAATGAATTAATTTTAGTTTTGTATTGGAGAAAAACTTTTCACATAAGAGGTGATTTATGCTCTATAGCTATTTCGTCACATTTGGCTTAAAATAATAGATAGCATATGATTTCATAAAGTAGCTGTTTTTATGTCATAAGTTATGTGATAAACACCTTTTTTAACGAATAGGTTATATTAATTTTTTTATATTATTTAAAATTTTGTTTGTTAAGCTAAGTAGTAACTGACTTTTTTCCTTGTATTACTTAATTTATCTCAATAGATAAACCAGCGCGAGGCCATAGGATTAATGAATTGAGAATCTTGATTATCGGACTTTCCCAAATTATTGCAAATGTCTAAATTTGCATTGTAACTGTACGCACTAAGGTTTAACTGCAGTAAGAATATCTGAAGTGTTTTAAGAAGTTATATTTGGTTGAACATATTTCTCGTAATAGAACGAAGGTTTTCATGGTAACAGAATACACATGGTGGCTATTCAACCTATGCAAAGCTCCATTAAGCTAATTGTTACTGGTCTGATATATTGCTCACTCAGGTCAAATCAAACTGCATACACAGCTTTTAATAAGTAGAACGTAATTTATATTCAATGGAAAATTAAATTCCCGTGCAAAATGTGGCCAAATATTACGTCAAATTCAAATATACTTAATGTATACCACTTTTTACATTCTTAAATAGTTTTTGCCTGTATTTACCTTCTTTTTAAATGTAATGTTTTCTCCACCGTCTTCCTAATCTGTGTTAGGCTTTCATATTTCAACTCTTTATCCCTACTGTGTTTCTTCAATTTATTTATTCTTTTCTCCTAATTTGCTTATTTTTATTTTCCAACGTTTCTCATCGTGTATTTTCTTTTTCTTACATTTCATTCGAGCTTCTTCTGTTCGTTCCCCTTTCCTCTTTCTTTTCTTCGTTATATTTTCATTTTCTTTTTACCTTTATTCTACTTTTGTGTTATTTTTTTGAAATTTCCAATTTTTATTTAACATCTTAGTATACACCTTATTTTTTAAACATTCACTATCCATTACTATTGTTGACTATCCATGAAATATTTATATACTTTAGTCTGTCAAAAGTATTTCGGATGCATTTTTACCTTTCATTTACTTATTATATTTTCATTGTCCTTCAAACTGTACTTTTATGAAAATTGACTTTTATTGTTTGACTGTAATAATGTAGCCAGTTGTGTGACACAGCGTAAATGTCGGCACCTTTTTCAATATGTGTTCTCTTGTAGAGTGTTTAACTGTGAAAAAATTATTTGGACTGCTAATAACTATGAAAAGTATTTGAAGAATATGAAGCTATGTAAAGAATAGTGAATAAATCACAAGTTATAGGAAAAGATCTTACTGGTACACCTCACTCTTAGAGAGATCTACAGGAAGGAGTCTTCATGCAAACAATTTCTAAAGAGGGGTATGAGAGAGAGCCCCTTTCTGCTACACCTCTCTTGGAGAGAGGTCTAAGAAAGAGATTGAATAGTAGCAAAACTAAGAAGTAACATTTACTTGGGCTGAGAAGGAAAAACACCAAGCAGGGTCACCAACCTAAAGTAAACTCACTCTTTGCAGATGAATTGATGAACAGAGTATCAGTTACTTACAGGCAAGAAAGAGAGACATACAGAAAAACAGAAATAGTCAGAGAGAGAAAGATACAAACATTCAGACAGATAGAGAGAGGGAGAGAGAGATACAGATACACAGACAGAGACACACAGAGAAAGAGAGAGATACAGAAAGACAAAACAGATAGAGAGAGAGATACAGATAGACAGGCAGACAGACAGAGAGCAAGATACAAAAGGACAAAATAGATAGAGGGAGGTACAGAGACATATAAAGATAGAGAGATTCTGTTAGAGAGAAATATAGAGCCAGGCCGACACAGAAAGAGAGAATGAGATACAGAATGACAAAGAGAGACAGGCAGAGAGAGAAAGATTTCGAAATAGATAGAGGTAGAGAAAGAGACGCACACACACATATAGAAAGACAGACAAATGTATATATATATATATATATATATATATATATATATATAGAGAGAGAGAGAGAGAGAGAGAGAGAGAGAGAGAGAGAGAGTTGGGGGAGAGAAAAGCAAAACAATTCTGTTTTGCAGGCACTGGATATTGCAAGAACGTTAGCATAGAAACGAATAAAACACCGTTCACTGCATAAAGAGACAGTACTACTGCTGACGTAAAAATATTGATAAAAAAGACATCAAACGGAGTGTTTTATTACATCTTTTGCTCAAACGTCTTTTATATTTGTCACAAATCCATAACTCGACTCTCTAAATCCAGGATGGATTTCAGAAAGTTATATAACTTAATAAGCAGGGCATTGGCCTCTTATCAGCCTAAACTTATTACTAACTTCCGCGCAGAGTGGCAGGTAATTACCGAGTTGGAAGAGTGTCGTCGGCAAAACGTCAGTTGCTCAATACGTGTATAATAAAAAGAAAATGGCGGCTTGAATTAATACCAGCAATGTCGAACTGGAGGAGAAAATTGGGAATTTCAACTCGAGCCGGGTTTCGTCTGTCTTTTTGTACATCAAAATAATTAACATCAGATTACATTCCAACGTCGATTTAAAGCTTACAATTCCTTCATTTTCCGGTGAAGTTTACTTATTATTATTAATAATTAAATAATTAATATTGATTAATTAATTAATAGAATTAATTAAATATTATAATTATTATTAATTAGAATTACACATGAATGAAACACAAACTGGGTCTAAAGTTGTATTGTCGGATACATAACTTTTACTTTTCACTCAAGAAAGACTAATAATCATATAATTGCTTTTCAACTTCATAAAATAATAAATATCACATTACATTATAACATAATATTATTTATTTTCTTAATCATTAAATTTCGATTTTACCCAAATATTTATAAATACTTAAATAAATTGAAAGATCCTAAATTAGGAGCTCTATCAAAGCAATGAATAAATTTCCAATTTTGTTTTCCTCAACGTAGCGGTCCTATCAGTTATAACGAACCTAAATTGTAAATACCAATAGCTTTCATATTTTTCTTCTATACCGGAAGTGGTTGTCTATTGTTGTGCTTATTGTTGTGCTCATTGTTGTGGTCATGTTTTTCTACAAATCCAAACTTTTACTTCACATTATGACATATCGGCAAAAGCCTTAAATTATCGACATCACCTTATCGTGCATATGAAGAAATAAAATGAATACTTCAAACTGAGAAAATGTTTAGAGCAAAACATGAACACTATCAGAGTATATTACAGAAAGAACTTTTGTTATCAGTTCTATGTTCACAGGAAGTCGAATAACACTATAACCATGTGAAGTACATAATCTCTGCGGTAGTGTAAAAAAAAAGGGAAGCAGAGAATCTAGGTCACCCACATAAACCTTAATGGCGCTGCACGATACTTACGGTAATATTTTATCGAAATTTACGTGAAACCTCTGCCTTAAACTTTGCACAATAACACTTTAAAAGTACCAAATATAAGTCGGAATACAAAAACATATTTTTAAGCTGCTTCTTAAATATGTGCAAATTTTAAAAAATAGACGATAAAGCTGCAACATCTGAATTTGCATTTCTTTTGATATGGTATATATTTGAAGGTTTATGTATGTGTAGGTATGTATTCTATTTATATATGTGGGTATTTTAAACGTTTTCTTAATGAACATTCCCAATCAAAAAATCACTGTCTATTCAACAATTGTAGCAGCAAACGGGGTCGAAATTGTATACACACGATGTAGACTAAAAAAAACATAACACGGCGCTGTTTATGCAACTAAACGCCTTGATGAACTTATAACGATTAAATTGTAACGAAAGTTCTAAATAAAACATTTTCCAAATAAGAGTATAAGTGCATTTTAAAGCGTTGGACTAAATAACACAGCTTAATGAGGTACAAAACTATAAACAACTTTAAAATTGGTCATTTAACTAATATTGATATATATATTTATCTAACTTAAAAGGCATGTACTAAAATAAAAGCAGTTTACAGGCCACAGGCTAGTATATATTATGCAATATTTATTTTCTTCATTCCATCGTTTCGTTTTTTCTATTCTTTCTATAGTTCACAATCTCTCTCTCTCTCTCTCTCTCTCTCTCTCTATATATATATATATATATATATATATATATATATATATATATATATATATATATATATATATATATGACTTGTCACTATATATATATATATATATTTTTTATTTTTTGTTCAAATTTTCAATCACTTATAAAATACGTTTTATTCATGACCTAGGTAGGAATTTAAATTAATTTTCTTTCACTTTAGATTTATCGAAGCTACCTTAAACAATCGATCTATTATTCGAAGACGTCTTTCAATTACAAGTTTGGCATTTAACAACTCGGTAAATACTTCTCTCCCGTTGTTGTAATTTGGAGGGCTTGTCCACTAATTGTCTACAAAAACTTATTCCTTAGTGTTATAAAGATGCTTAAAAACTTATTAAAAAATAAAAACATAAATTTTCTTGCAAAACTGAAAAATGATGTATTGGAGAGGGTAAGGATCTTCTACGTAAGAGCCTGGACGAAAACATAAGCTATGGACCCTTTGAGAGTGGTGAAGTAGAGAAGAAAAGCGGTTTACAGGCCACAGGCTAGTACGCACCGTGGCTAGTACACACCGTGGCTAGAACACAGGCTAGTACACATCGTGGCTATTACACAGGCTAGTACAAATCGTGGCTAGTAGAGGTCGTGCGGAACGAGGCGAGCCCTGAGTAGGGGAGGAGGTAGGGTTAGGTGGGAGTGATCGCCGGTGTAGGGGAAGCGCCGGCGCGGCATGCCGACAAAGCGGCGATGTACTACCCTGAGTTTAAATATTGCCTATAAATAAATAACTACTGCACGCATAAATACTGCACGTGTAATATACCGTTTATAAACCAGTAAAAACAAAAAGTACCGCTGATAAATTTAAATGAAATAAAGTCTTGTCGAAGTCGTCATGAGATGTTTTTTTATTTTTTTTTATTCCATGTTTTCCTTGGCGTTGAAAAGCGAGGTCCTGTTGCCGGCGCGGTTCTATGTTCACTCAAAATTCGTTTCACAGTTGTTTTGGACACTCCCACAGCATTCGCAACACTTATTTCAACAATATTGGTCCTTCTTCAGCTTCTCTTTTCATAAAATTGTGCAAATTAAAAATTATTTCTCTTGCTTGGCTATGTATAATTTTACCACCGACCTTATTGTTTGGCTATACTACACTAAAAATTAAACTTAACACTAACTAATCAAAACAAGTAAGACTAGATGTTTAGCTAGACGCGTATTTACGATGTGAAACCGGCGGGTGAGAGTAGCAGACTGACGATCTGCCGCCCCACCACTCCAAAACCAGTTGTATAACTGCTTTCCCGTTCAAGGTCAGAGCTCGCCTCGTTTCGCACGACCTCTACACAGGTTAGTACACAGGCTAGTACCCATCGTGGCTAGTACACAGGGTAATACACATCGTGACTAGTACACAGCCTAGTACACATCGTGGCTAGTACACAGGCTAGTACACATCGTTGCTAGTACACAGGCTAGTACATATCGTTGCTAGTACACAGGGTAGTACACATCGTGGCTAGTACACAGGCTAGTACACAATCGTGACTAGTATACAAGCTAGTACACATTGTGACTACTACACAGGCTAGTACATATCGTGGCTAGTACATGGGCTAGTACACATCATGGCTAGTATACAGGCTAGTACACACCGTGGCTAGTACACAGGCTAGTACACATCGTGGCTAGTACACAGGCTAGTACACATCGTGGCTAGTACACAGGCTAGTACACATCGTTGCTAGTACACAGGCTAGTGCACATCGTTGCTAGTACACAGGCTAGTACACATCGTGGCTAGTACACAGGCTAGTACACATCGCGGATAGTACACAGGCTAGTACACATCGTGGCTAGTACACATCGCGGCTAGTACTCAGGGTAGTACACACATATTTCAAATTTTTAATCGCTAATAAAATACTGATCAAATACATTTTTTCAAAACTTGCAGCATAGAGCACGAGTAATTACATTTCTTCGAATATTATTCCATAAATTAAATAAGTGATTTCGTAAGATTAAAATAAGTAACGTATGATTTCGTAAAACAGTAGTTTTATGATATAGGTTATGAGTAAGAATAGCTGTTTTAGCGCATAGGTTATACTACTTAATTTATAATAATTTTAATTATTTAATAAAAAGTAACCTAAATAAAATTTTTCTTTGTTCGCCTGAGTAGGAATTGACTTTAAAAATATTTGTATTTATTACTTGTTTCAATTTAGAAGATGTTGTAATTCTCTGTAGAGATATCATCATTTCTCTGTAGAGATATCATCATTTCTCTGTAGAGATATCATCATTTCTCTGTAGAGATATCATCATTTCTCTGTAGAGATATCATCATTTCTCTGTAGAGATATATTTCATTTTCCTTCTTTTCAGTCTTGGTCTCAAACTTTATAAGTTTATACCACGATGAGGCCCAAAATATATTTTTAAATTTTATCATGACACCTAATATGGTCAAAGTTTGTTTCCATTCAATTGCGAATTTCACCCTTCCCCCAATGGGTATTTCATTAGTATTATTTAAATTGTTGCCAGTCATCCCTCCATGCACGTTCCTCACGTTCATCATCTGGACTTCAGCATCACCCTTTTACTTTTTGTCTTTTGTACTGACCTTACGTCATCATTATATCCCTCAGCTAACAGTGTATTTCAGACCTATGGATTTTCATTTCCAATATTGTTTCACAGCACCTTTCACTTGCCTACTGCAATACTGCATTTCTTATTCTCTCATTTATACTTTTAAAAAGCGGAAGGCAGGCAATGTCCTTAAAGAAACTTTTTTTTAATAATTTATTAACAAAATGTTAGGTTAGCTACTTAAAACTCATTACATCTGTAATTATTCCTTATAAAGTATTCCTAATGACATTAAATTACTACATTTTCGTTCTGCAACAGTGGAACCAATTTCTGAAAGCAGTTATATTGCACCAGAGCAGAGACTTGTCACCCGGAGTGATCAGCTGACAGGCGTTTGCATTCCTGACAATCCACGCATAGTTTAGTCTCTGTCGCAGATTTCGGAACGCGATCAATACTAACAATGGATGAAGTGAACGTTTTGCATAAAGTTAATACTGTTCTTAAGTTTTAAATTTGAACATACCAATAGTATAAATAAATATATGATTGTACACTCACACATATACACAAACTTTATATTCAAATACCGAGGGCTTATCTAAGTAGGAACATAGGTCTCACGCCTTTATGTCAGACCATGACACCCACTGTAGTCTCAGTCATGACTGCTGATGGAACCAACACTTCTCTCAGCATTCAACGTTGGTCGCCATTAAAGACACTAAAGCCCTTATAAGTGTCTTTGAAATCGAACGAAACCTGATTTTATGTTCTTACGTCAAGCTTCTTGTGTGTTTGTATCTATAAGGTTTTAATAAGCTTTGTTTTTTTGTCATTGCTGATTTCCCGATTTCCCTCGAGATTGCGCCACACTAAAACTACCAACTGATTCACAGCAGTTTGTTTCATACGATTTCCTTCGAGATTGCGCCACACTAAAACTACCAACTGATGCACAGTAGTTTGTTTCATACGATTTCCTTCGAGATTGCACCACACTAAAACTACCAACTGATGCACAGTAGTTTGTTTCATACGATTTCCTTCGAGATTGCGCCACACTAAAACTACCAACTGATGCACAGTAGTTTGTTTCGTACGATTTCCTTCGAGATTGCGCCACACTAAAACTACCAACTGATGCACAGTAGTTTGTTTCATACGATTTCCTTCGAGATTGCGCCACACTAAAACTACCAACTGATGCACAGTAGTTTGTTTCGTACGATTTACATTTTTATATATTTTTATTATTGACTGGTTTTTATTTTGTGTGTTATTTTACATTGTCCGTAGAATTAGAGTCTATATTTAACAAAAAGAAAATTAATTTTAAGTAAAAATGAATTTTAAATGTCATAACAAAGAAAACATGTAAAATAACAAACATTTATACGTTATGCTTCTTCAGTGTAAACATGACGCGTTATTTATTGTGTGTGAAGTTATTTGATATTTTATTATTACGCCTA
>JBAIZL010000006.1:17419927-17467427 GCA_036971475.1 Prosapia bicincta | reverse complement strand
GCTGGTCGTGCCGTCATCCTAGGGCATACTGAACAGGGTTGTTGTAGACAGCGATCAGAGTGGATTTCCCGTTGACCTTTTTGTAACGTTATGTTCTATTTTTAGATTCACTGCACTGTGTGAGTTTTTAGAGTTTGTTTTGGGGTTAATATTGTCTATTAGATTGAATAATTTATCGTTTTTTGATTTTATTTGTATTTGTTCGTTAATGATATTATTTTTATGTTTATAAATTTCTAGTTGTTCCTAGATTGTCATTTTGAGGCCTTTGTTTATCTTTTTTATTAGGTGTACGTTTTTTAATGTGGGGAATGTGTGTTTGTTTTTGATGGCGTGTGTGGCTAAGTTTGAGTTATAAATTTCAGGTTTGATGTATGCATTGAGGTGTTCTTGATATGTGTCTTTTAATTTCTTTTTTGTTTGGCCTATGTATATTTTATTACAGTCTGGGCATTCGATTTTGTATATTCCGTTATTAAGTGTGGGACATATTTTTTCTGGTTGGTTTATTTTGTTGATTATGTTTCCTGTGTTTTTATAGGCTATGTTAATATTATTATTTTTTAGTGTTTTAGTTATTCCTTTTATGTTGTATCCTGTGTATGTGAATGTATATATATAGCTTATTCAAATTTTCAATCGTAAATAAAATATAATTTTATTCATCCACTCAAGTTCAAATACATTTTTGTTTAACTATAGCGACGTAAACCCTAAAACCCATCAAGACAATTGATGTTAATACAGTTTTTTTCAAATATTGTTTCAACAATTAAATTATACAAATTTGGTGGGCCTAGGTCAGATTCGAACTGTTTATCTTCATGTTTAAAGTCTAGCGCTTTTGCCACGGAGCCAACTTTCCCATATCTAGAAGTGTATTTCTCAAAAAGTATATGAATTTTTGTTTTGCTCCCATCTGGTTATCGTCGAAATCTCCATTGAATAAACATTAATTGTTGCTATGGTTAACATACAATATCATAAATAATGCTCCAGGATTAAAAATAAATATAAGGAATAAAATAAAGAAACAAACTGGATTAAAGATATTGAAGCTTGCTTTACAAACAGACAATGAGAAAAAGATAAGCGAAAAAAACTTAGAAAGGTAAATGGAAAATTGCAAGAAAATTAGCTTTCTATTTTGCCATTTAATATTGATATATATATATATATATATATAGAGAGAGAGAGAGAGAGAGAGAGAGAGAGAGAGAGACATAGATAGATAGATAGATAGATATTTATATTAGTTGTAATTATAATATAAAAATAAATTGAAATATATAATGTTTCTTTGTTGACTTAAGTAGAAATTTACTTTGAAATAAAAAATTGCATATTAGTTGTTTCTCGTTAGGAGCAATTATAACGAGATTGATGATACACTACATTCAGCAGTCATTAACTCCTCTATCGCTTTTGTCCATTAGTGTTGCCAATCATACGGAAATAATCTGATTGGTTGTATGAGGGAGTTGTTAAAATTAAAATCAGAATAAGATTTACACTCATGCCTAGGCCCAATGTAGAAAGCTCATCTCAAGTTAGGAATAGGCAGTTTGTTCGACTATTGACTGCTGATCTGGTTTTTAGTAGCCATATCGAAAAATTATAAGAAAATAATTATTTAATCTTAAAACAAATAAAGATTATTGTTTGTCTGTGATGAAGAACAGGTGGTGTCATAGAAGGAGAGAAAGAGAGAGAGAGAGAGAGAGAGAGAGAGAGAGAGAGAGAGAGAGAGAGAGGAGAGAGGGGAGAGAGAGAGGTATGTTACCAACAACTTCAAGCCAATGTGATATAATTTTTTATTTTAACTGAATAGAGCCTCCTAACCGTAAAAACCTTTTATTTAAACCCTTAAGTATATTTCAATTCCAAAGCAATCATCTTCACAGGTAGCTATTACAATAATAATCTTGGGGTTGCTGGTTATTCAAGTAATAATTTCCTCTGAAAATGATTGCTTTGCAATCGAAATATACATTAAGATTTAAATAAAAGGTTTTTGTGGTTAAAAGGTTTTAGCTATTTACTTGATAATAAACAATAATAATTGTCGACTGAAACTAATTTGAAAATCTTAAAATCAAATATGATTTTTCCATAATATCAAATACATGCTTCATATTAAAGTATAAATTAAAATATGGAAAACATATTTTTCTTTACTTTATACGCTGGAGTACTCAGCTGCGGCGCTCCCAGGAATACTTTAAGGGAGGGGCAAGAAAATCAAGATCAGGGGAGGACATTAATTCGGTTGTAATATTCCCCCAAATCAGTCCAGTTACTTCAATGTATACTTTATTTTACTTGAAGGCGTAAACTAAACAACTGTGTATTTTTAAGGGATATTCCTGAAGCTTTTATTATTGATGTATATAAACAATATTAACATGTTAATTTACTTATTAAGTAATGCTTCTCATACTTCAGGCATGAATGAAACTGAAATTTTAATTAATACCTCTTATTTATTGGTCAGTTTTGGTAGTTAATTTTATATACGGCGCAAATGCACTATACGTTTTCCAAAAGATTGGTTGAAATAGCAACAACCATCCTCCAAGAGAAAACTACATTTGTGCATTATAATCAGAACATATTTTGAAAGAGGGAACGAATGTCTTGCATTAACGAAACGTTATTGCTATAGGGAGAGAGCATACCTTGCAGAAAGGAACGACTTTATTGCTATAGGGAAAGAGCATACCTTGCAGAAAGGAACGACTTTATTGCTATAGGGAGAGGGCATACCTTGCAGAAAGGAACGACTTTATTGCTATAGGGAGAGAGCATACCTTGCAGAAAGGAACGACTTTATTGCTATAGGGAAAGACCATACCTTGCAGAAAGGAACGACTTTATTGCTATAGGGAAAGAGCATACCTTGCAGAAAGGAACGAATTTATTGCTATAGGGAGAGAGCATACCTTGCAGAAAGGAACGACTTTATTGCTATAGGGAGAGAGCATACCGTGCAGAAAGGAACGACTTTATTGCTATAGGGAGAGGGCATACCTTGCAGAAAGGAACGACTTTATTGCTATAGGGAGAGAGCATACCTTGCAGAAAGGAACGACTTTATTGCTATAGGGAGAGAGCATACCTTGCAGAAAGGAACGACTTTATTGCTATAGGGAGAGAGCATACCTTGCAGAAAGGAACGACTTTATTGCTATAGGGAGAGAGCATACCTTGCAGAAAGGAACGACTTTATTGCTATAGGGAGAGGGCATACCTTGCAGAAAGGAACGACTTTATTGCTATAGGGAGAGGGCATACCTTGCAGAAAGGAACGACTTTATTGCTATAGGGAGAGAGCATACCTTGCAGAAAGGAACGACTTTATTGCTATAGGGAGAGAGCATACCTTGCAGAAAGGAACGACTTTATTGCTATAGGGAGAGGGCATACCTTGCAGAAAGGAACGACTTTGTTGCGATAGGGAGAGAGCATACCTTGCAGAAAGGAACGACTTTATTGCTATAGGGAGAGAGCATACCTTGCAGAAAGGAACGACTTTATTGCTATAGGGAAAGAGCATACCTTGCAGAAAGGAACGACTTTATTGCTATAGGGAGAGGGCATACCTTGCAGAAAGGAACGACTTTATTGCTATAGGGAGAGGGCATACCTTGCAGAAAGGAACGACTTTATTGCTATAGGGAGAGAGCATACCTTGCAGAAAGGAACGACTTTATTGCTATAGGGAGAGAGCATACCTTGCAGAAAGGAACGACTTTATTGCTATAGGGAGAGAGCATACCTTGCAGAAAGGAACGACTTTATTGCTATAGGGAGAGAGCATACCTTGCAGAAAGGAACGACTTTATTGCTATAGGGAGAGAGCATACCTTGCAGAAAGGAACGACTTTATTGCTATAGGGAGAGAGCATACCTTGCAGAAAGGAACGACTTTATTGCTATAGGGAGAGAGCATACCTTGCAGAAAGGAACGACTTTATTGCTATAGGGAGAGAGCATACCTTGCAGAAAGGAACGACTTTATTGCTATAGGGAGAGGGCATACCTTGCAGAAAGGAACGACTTTATTGCTATAGGGAGAGAGCATACCTTGCAGAAAGGAACGACTTTATTGCTATAGGGAGAGAGCATACCTTGCAGAAAGGAACGACTTTATTGCTATAGGGAGAGAGCATACCTTGCAGAAAGGAACGACTTTATTGCTATAGGGAGAGAGCATACCTTGCAGAAAGGAACGACATTATTGCTATAGGGAGAGAGCATACCTTGCAGAAAGGAACGACTTTATTGCTATAGGGAGAGAGCATACCTTGCAGAAAGGAACGACTTTATTGCTATAGGGAGAGAGCATACCTTGCAGAAAGGAACGACTTTATTGCTATAGGGAGAGAGCATACCTTGCAGAAAGGAACGACTTTATTGCTATAGGGAGAGAGCATACCTTGCAGAAAGGAACGACTTTATTGCTATAGGGAGAGAGCATACCTTGCAGAAAGGAACGACTTTATTGCTATAGGGAGAGAGCATACCTTGCAGAAAGGAACGACTTTATTGCTATAGGGAGAGGGCATACCTTGCAGAAAGGAACGACTTTATTGCTATAGGGAGAGAGCATACCTTGCAGAAAGGAACGACTTTATTGCTATAGGGAGAGAGCATACCTTGCAGAAAGGAACGACTTTATTGCTATAGGGAGAGAGCATACCTTGCAGAAAGGAACGACTTTATTGCTATAGGGAGAGAGCATACCTTGCAGAAAGGAACGACATTATTGCTATAGGGAGAGAGCATACCTTGCAGAAAGGAACGACTTTATTGCTATAGGGAGAGAGCATACCTTGCAGAAAGGAACGACTTTATTGCTATAGGGAGAGAGCATACCTTGCAGAAAGGAACGACTTTATTGCTATAGGGAGAGGGCATACCTTGCAGAAAGGAACGACTTTATTGCTATAGGGAGAGAGCATACCTTGCAGAAAGGAACGACTTTATTGCTATAGGGAGAGAGCATACCTTGCAGAAAGGAACGACTTTATTGCTATAGGGAGAGAGCATACCTTGCAGAAAGGAACGACTTTATTGCTATAGGGAGAGAGCATACCTTGCAGAAAGGAACGACTTTATTGCTATAGGGAGAGAGCATACCTTGCAGAAAGGAACGACTTTATTGCTATAGGGAGAGAGCATACCTTGCAGAAAGGAACGACTTTATTGCTATAGGGAGAGAGCATACCTTGCAGAAAGGAACTACTTTATTGCTATAGGGAGAGAGCATACCTTACAGAAAGGAACGACTTTATTGCTATAGGGAGAGAGCATACCTTGCAGAAAGGAACGACTTTATTGCTATAGGGAGAGAGCATACCTTGCAGAAAGGAACGACTTTATTGCTATAGGGAGAGAGCATACCTTGCAGAAAGGAACGACTTTATTGCTATAGGGAGAGAGCATACCTTGCAGAAAGGAACGACTTTATTGCTATAGGGAGAGAGCATACCTTGCAGAAAGGAACGACTTTATTGCTATAGGGAGAGAGCATACCTTGCAGAAAGGAACGACTTTATTGCTATAGGGAGAGAGCATACCTTGCAGAAAGGAACGACTTTATTGCTACAGGGAGAGAGCATACCTTGCAGAAAGGAACGACTTTATTGCTACAGGGAGAGAGCATACCTTGCAGAAAGGAACGACTTTATTGCTATAGGGAGAGAGCATACCTTGCAGAAAGGAACGACTTTATTGCTATAGGGAGAGAGCATACCTTGCAGAAAGGAACGACTTTATTGCTATAGGGAGAGAGCATACCTTGCAGAAAGGAACGACTTTATTGCTATAGGGAGAGAGCATACCTTGCAGAAAGGAACGACTTTATTGCTATAGGGAGAGAGCATACCTTGCAGAAAGGAACGACTTTATTGCTATAGGGAAAGAGCATACCTTGCAGAAAGGAACGACTTTATTGCTATAGGGAGAGGGCATACCTTGCAGAAAGGAACGACTTTATTGCTATAGGGAAAGAGCATACCTTGCAGAAAGGAACGACTTTATTGCTATAGGGAAAGAGCATACCTTGCAGAAAGGAACGACTTTATTGCTATAGGGAGAGGGCATACCTTGCAGAAAGGAACGACTATATTGCTATAGGGAGAGAGCATACCTTGCAGAAAGGAACGACTTTATTGCTATAGGGAGAGGGCATACCTTGCAGAAAGGAACGACTTTATTGCTATAGGGAGAGAGTATACCTTGCAGAAAGGAACGACTTTATTGCTATAGGGAGAGAGCATACCTTGCAGAAAGGAACGACTTTATTGCTATAGGGAGAGAGCATACCTTGCAGAAAGGAACGACTTTATTGCTATAGGGAAAGAGCATACCTTGCAGAAAGGAACGACTTTATTGCTATAGGGAGAGGGCATACCTTGCAGAAAGGAACGAATTTATTGCTATAGGGAGAGAGCATACCTTGCAGAAAGGAACGACTTTATTGCTATAGGGCGAGAGCATACCTTGCAGAAAGGAACGACTTTATTGCTATAGGGAGAGAGCATACCTTGCAGAAAGGAACGACTTTATTGCTATAGGGAGAGAGCATAACTTGCAGAAAGGAACGACTTTATTGCTATAGGGAGAGGGCATACCTTGCAGAAAGGAACGACTTTATTGCTATAGGGAGAGAGCATACCTTGCAGAAAGGAACGATTTTATTGCTATAGGGAGAGAGCATACCTTGCAGAAAGGAACGACTTTATTGCTATAGGGAGAGAGCATACCTTGCAGAAAGGAACGACTTTATTGCTATAGGGAAAGAGCATACCTTGCAGAAAGGAACGACTTTATTGCTATAGGGAGAGGGCATACCTTGCAGAAAGGAACGACTTTATTGCTATAGGGAGAGAGCATACCTTGCAGAAAGGAACAACTTTATTGCTATAGGGAGAGAGCATACCTTGCAGAAAGGAACGACTTTATTGCTATAGGGAGAGGGCATACCTTGCAGAAAGGAACGACTTTATTGCTATAGGGAGAGAGCATACCTTGCAGAAAGGAACGACTTTATTGCTATAGGGAGAGGGCATACCTTGCAGAAAGGAACGACTTTATTGCTATAGGGAGAGAGCATACCTTGCAGAAAGGAACGACTTTATTGCTATAGGGAGAGAGCATACCTTGCAGAAAGGAACGACTTTATTGCTATAGGGAGAGGGCATACCTTGCAGAAAGGAACGACTTTATTGCTATAGGGAGAGGGCATACCTTGCAGAAAGGAACGACTTTATTGCTATAGGGAGAGGGCATACCTTGCAGAAAGGAACGACTTTATTGCTATAGGGAGAGGGCATACCTTGCAGAAAGGAACGACTTTATTGCTATAGGGAGAGAGCATACCTTGCAGAAAGGAACGACTTTATTGCTATAGGGAGAGGGCATACCTTGCAGAAAGGAACGACTTTATTGCTATAGGGAGAGGGCATACCTTGCAGAAAGGAACGACTTTATTGCTATAGGGAGAGGGCATACCTTGCAGAAAGGAACGACTTTATTGCTATAGGGAGAGGGCATACCTTGCAGAAAGTAACGACTTTATTGCTATAGGGAGAGAGCATACCTTGCAGAAAGGAACGACTTTATTGCTATAGGGAGAGGGCATACCTTGCAGAAAGGAACGACTTTATTGCTATAGGGAGAGGGCATACCTTGCAGAAAGGAACGACTTTATTGCTATAGGGAGAGGGCATACCTTGCAGAAAGGAACGACTTTATTGCTATAGGGAGAGGGCATACCTTGCAGAAAGGAACGACTTTATTGCTATAGGGAGAGGGCATACCTTGCAGAAAGGAACGACTTTATTGCTATAGGGAGAGGGCATACCTTGCAGAAAGGAACGACTTTATTGCTATAGGGAGAGGGCATACCTTGCAGAAAGGAACGACTTTATTGCTATAGGGAGAGGGCATACCTTGCAGAAAGGAACGACTTTATTGCTATAGGGAGAGGGCATACCTTGCAGAAAGGAACGACTTTATTGCTATAGGGAGAGGGCATACCTTGCAGAAAGGAACGACTTTATTGCTATAGGGAGAGGGCATACCTTGCAGAAAGGAACGACTTTATTGCTATAGGGAGAGGGCATACCTTGCAGAAAGGAACGACTTTATTGCTATAGGGAGAGAGCATACCTTGCAGAAAGGAACGACTTTATTGCTATAGGGAGAGGGCATACCTTGCAGAAAGGAACGACTTTATTGCTATAGGGAGAGGGCATACCTTGCAGAAAGGAACGACTTTATTGCTATAGGGAGAGGGCATACCTTGCAGAAAGGAACGACTTTATTGCTATAGGGAGAGGGCATACCTTGCAGAAAGGAACGACTTTATTGCTATAGGGAGAGAGCATACCTTGCAGAAAGGAACGACTTTATTGCTATAGGGAGAGAGCATACCTTGCAGAAAGGAACGACTTTATTGCTATAGGGAGAGAGCATACCTTGCAGAAAGGAACGACTTTATTGCTATAGGGAGAGGGCATACCTTGCAGAAAGGAACGACTTTATTGCTATAGGGAGAGAGCATACCTTGCAGAAAGGAACGACTTTATTGCTATAGGGAGAGGGCATACCTTGCAGAAAGGAACGAATTTATTGCTATAGGGAGAGAGCATACCTTGCAGAAAGGAACGACTTTATTGCTATAGGGAGAGAGCATACCTTGCAGAAAGGAACGACTTTATTGCTATAGGGAGAGAGCATACCTTGCAGAAAGGAACGACTTTATTGCTATAGGGAGAGAGCATAACTTGCAGAAAGGAACGACTTTATTGCTATAGGGAGAGGGCATACCTTGCAGAAAGGAACGACTTTATTGCTATAGGGAGAGAGCATACCTTGCAGAAAGGAACGATTTTATTGCTATAGGGAGAGAGCATACCTTGCAGAAAGGAACGACTTTATTGCTATAGGGAGAGAGCATACCTTGCAGAAAGGAACGACTTTATTGCTATAGGGAAAGAGCATACCTTGCAGAAAGGAACGACTTTATTGCTATAGGGAGAGGGCATACCTTGCAGAAAGGAACGACTTTATTGCTATAGGGAGAGAGCATACCTTGCAGAAAGGAACAACTTTATTGCTATAGGGAGAGAGCATACCTTGCAGAAAGGAACGACTTTATTGCTATAGGGAGAGGGCATACCTTGCAGAAAGGAACGACTTTATTGCTATAGGGAGAGAGCATACCTTGCAGAAAGGAACGACTTTATTGCTATAGGGAGAGGGCATACCTTGCAGAAAGGAACGACTTTATTGCTATAGGGAGAGAGCATACCTTGCAGAAAGGAACGACTTTATTGCTATAGGGAGAGAGCATACCTTGCAGAAAGAAACGACTTTATTGCTATAGGGAAAGCGCATACCTTGCAGAAAGGAACGACTTTATTGCTATAGGGAGAGAGCATACCTTGCAGAAAGGAACGACTTTATTGCTATAGGGAGAGGGCATACCTTGCAGAAAGGAACGACTTTATTGCTATAGGGAGAGGGCATACCTTGCAGAAAGGAACGACTTTATTGCTATAGGGAGAGGGCATACCTTGCAGAAAGGAACGACTTTATTGCTATAGGGAGAGGGCATACCTTGCAGAAAGGAACGACTTTATTGCTATAGGGAGAGGGCATACCTTGCAGAAAGGAACGACTTTATTGCTATAGGGAGAGGGCATACCTTGCAGAAAGGAACGACTTTATTGCTATAGGGAGAGGGCATACCTTGCAGAAAGGAACGACTTTATTGCTATAGGGAGAGGGCATACCTTGCAGAAAGGAACGACTTTATTGCTATAGGGAGAGAGCATACCTTGCAGAAAGGAACGACTTTATTGCTATAGGGAGAGGGCATACCTTGCAGAAAGGAACGACTTTATTGCTATAGGGAGAGGGCATACCTTGCAGAAAGGAACGACTTTATTGCTATAGGGAGAGGGCATACCTTGCAGAAAGGAACGACTTTATTGCTATAGGGAGAGGGCATACCTTGCAGAAAGGAACGACTTTATTGCTATAGGGAGAGAGCATACCTTGCAGAAAGGAACGACTTTATTGCTATAGGGAGAGAGCATACCTTGCAGAAAGGAACGACTTTATTGCTATAGGGAGAGGGCATACCTTGCAGAAAGGAACGACTTTATTGCTATAGGGAGAGAGCATACCTTGCAGAAAGGATTGACTTTATTGCTATAGGGAGAGGGCATACCTTGCAGAAAGGAACGACTTTATTGCTATAGGGAAAGAGCATACCTTGCAGAAAGGAACGACTTTATTGCTATAGGGAGAGAGCATACCTTGCAGAAAGGAACGACTTTATTGCTATAGGGAGAGGGCATACCTTGCAGAAAGGAACGACTTTATTGCTATAGGGAGAGAGCATACCTTGCAGAAAGGAACGACTTTATTGCTATAGGGAGAGGGCATACCTTGCAGAAAGGAACGACTTTATTGCTATAGGGAGAGGGCATACCTTGCAGAAAGGAACGACTTTATTGCTATCGGGAGAGGGCATACCTTGCAGAAAGGAACGACTTTATTGCTATAGGGAGAGAGCATACCTTGCAGAAAGGAACGACTTTATTGCTATAGGGAGAGGGCATACCTTGCAGAAAGGAACGACTTTATTGCTATAGGGAGAGAGCATACCTTGCAGAAAGGAACGACTTTATTGCTATAGGGAGAGAGCATACCTTGCAGAAAGGAACGACTTTATTGCTATAGGGAGAGAGCATACCTTGCAGAAAGGAACGACTTTATTGCTATAGGGAGAGGGCATACCTTGCAGAAAGGAACGACTTTATTGCTATAGGGAGAGGGCATACCTTGCAGAAAGGAACGACTTTATTGCTATAGGGAGAGGGCATACCTTGCAGAAAGGAACGACTTTATTGCTATAGGGAGAGGGCATACCTTGCAGAAAGGAACGACTTTATTGCTATAGGGAGAGAGCATACCTTGCAGAAAGGAACGACTTTATTGCTATAGGGAGAGGGCATACCTTGCAGAAAAGGACGACTGTCCTGCAGTGAGGTAAGATTGGCCAGCAGAAGAAAGCGATTGTCCAACAGTAGAGCACAGTTTTCTCTGCAGTAATCAGCTACCCTCCTGCTGTAGGTTGCGATTATCCAACAATTAGGTGAGCACGTTATCCATTAATGAACTGTGTAGCAGTAGAGGACGATTGCCCAACAGTAGAGCACGTTTTCTCTGCAGTAATCAGCTACCCTCCTGCTGTAGGTTGCGATTATCCAACAATTAGGTGAGCACGTTATCCAGTAAGGAGCTGTATAGCCGCAGATGACGATTTCCCAATGGTAGAGGACGTTTGCAAAGACGTCATGAACTATATTCTTCCCGTATGAGGTAATTCTCCAACTATTAGGGACGTTTTCTCTGCAGCAATAACTGTTTTAGTGTAATAAAAGACGATTATCCATCAGTCGTAGACTTTTTTTATTCAATAAGGAATTTTCCTGTAGTAAGAGATGAATGTCTAATACTATGGAACGGATCCTCTGCAGTAAGGACTATGTTCCTGCACTAATAGACGAATGTCTAACAGTAGCAGACGTTTTTCTGCAGTAAAGACCATGTTCTTGCATTAATAGACGAATGTCTAATTGTATGGAACGTATCCTCTGCAGTAAGGACTATGTTCCTGCACTAATAGACGAATGTCTAACAGTAGGAGACGTTTTTCTGCAGTAAAGACCATATTCTTGCATTAATAGACGAATATCTAATTGTATGGAACGTATCCTCTGCAGTAAGGACTATGTTCCTGCACTAATAGACGAATGTCTAACAGTAGGAGACGTTTTTCTGCAGTAAAGACCATGTTCTTGCATTAATAGACGAATATCTAATTGTATGGAACGTATCCTCTGCAGTAAGGACTATGTTCCTGCACTAATAGACGAATGTCTAACAGTAGGAGACGTTTTTCTGCAGTAAAGACCATGTTCCCGCATTAATAGACTAACGTCTAATAGTATGGAACGGATCCTCTGCAGTAAGGACTATGTTCCTGCACTAATAGACGAATGTCTAACAGTAGCAGACGTTTTTCTGCAGTAAAGACCATGTTCTTGCATTAATAGACGAACGTCTAATAGTATGGAACGGATCCTCTGCAGTAAGGACTATGTTCCTGCACTAATAGACGAATGTCTAACAGTAGGAGACGTTTTTCTGCAGTAAAGACCATGTGCTTGCATTAATAGACGAACGTCTAATAGTATGGAACGGATCCTCTGCAGTAAGGACTATGTTCCTGCACTAATAGACGAATGTCTAACAGTAGGAGACGTTTTTCTGCAGTAAAGACCATGTTCTTGCATTAATAGACGAACGTCTAATAGTATGGAACGGATCCTCTGCAGTAAGGACTATGTTCCTGCACTAATAGACGAATGTCTAACAGTAGGAGACGTTTTTCTGCAGTAAAGACCATGTTCCCGCATTAATAGACGAACGTCTAATAGTATGGAACGGATCCTCTGCAGTAAGGACTATGTTCCTGCACTAATAGACGAATGTCTAACAGTAGGAGACGTTTTTCTGCAGTAAAGACCATGTTCTTGCATTAATAGACGAACGTCTAATAGTATGGAACGGATCCTCTGCAGTAAGGACTATGTTCCTGCACTAATAGACGAATGTCTAACAGTAGGAGACGTTTTTCTGCAGTAAAGACCATGTTCCCGCATTAATAGACGAACGTCTAATAGTATGGAACGGATCCTCTGCAGTAAGACCATGTTCCCGCATTAATAGACGAACGTCTAATAGTATGGAACGGATCCTCTGCAGTAAGGACTATGTTCTTGCACTAATAGACGAATGTCTAACAGTAGCAGACGTTTTTCTGCAGTAAAGACCATGTTCTTGCATTAATAGACGAACGTCTAATAGTATGGAACGGATCCTCTGCAGTAAGGACTATGTTCCTGCACTAGTAGACGAATGTCTAACAGTAGGAGACGTTTTTCTGCAGTAAAGACCATGTTCTTGCATTAATAGACGAACGTCTAATAGTATGGAACGGATCCTCTGCAGTAAGGACTATGTTCCTGCACTAATAGACGAATGTCTAACAGTAGCAGACGTTTTTCTGCAGTAAAGACCATTTCTTGCATTAATAGACGAACGTCTAATAGTATGGAACGGATCCTCTGCAGTAAGGACTATGTTCCTGCACTAATAGACGAATGTCTAACAGTAGCAGACGTTTTTCTGCAGTAAAGGCCATGTTCTTGCATTAATAGACGAACGTCTAATAGTATGGAACGGATCCTCTGCAGTAGAGACTATGTTCCTGCACTAATAGACGAATGTCTAACAGTAGGGGACACGTTTTTTCTGCAGTAAGGACCATGTTCCCGCATTAATAGACGAATGTCTAATATTATGGAACGGATCCTCTGCAGTAAGGACTATGTTCCTGCACTAATAGACGAATGTCTAACAGTAGGAGACGTTTTCTCTGCAGTAAGGAGCATGTCCCTGCAGTAAGAGACGAATGTCAAACCGTAGAGTATTTATACTTTCGAGTAAAGATAATGTTCCTGTACTAAGAGATGAATGTCCAAGAGTATGGGACGTACTCTCTCCAGTAAGGAATACGTTCCTGCACTAACAGAAGACTCTTAATTTGTCCACTCAGGTGGTTCTGTGATCCTGAATGTTGCTCGCTTACTTTTACTCAGAAACTGTACGCACATGGTGGCCCAATCTTGTAATTGCTATTTATTTTTTTTTTTACCTTGACACCTTTTTCCGGTTACCTAGATATTTACTTCTCCGTGGGCGAATTCCGGTTGCTAAAATCCATATTTTCCACGTTTTCTCGTTTATGAAATCTCTTTCGTTTACTAATATCCTTATTGTATCGTGTGTGAGTCATCTTACGGTTACCACCGACCTTGTTTTTTCTTGAGTGAACTCTCTTCCTGTTAGCAAGAACTCGGCTTCTCCGTGCACGAATCCTCTTCCGTTGACCAAGACTCATGTTTACTCTTGTGTGAATCCTCATCTTGTTACCAAGATCCTTGTTTCTTAGTGTGTGGACCCTCTTTGTGTTACCAAAACAATTGTTCCCATGTTTCCTAATGTGGGGATCCTCTTTCGTTTACCAAAATCCTTGTTTTCCGGTATGTGAACCCTCTTTCTGATCCAACGGTCCTGGTTTTCTCGTGTGTTAATCCTCTTCCGTTATCAAAATCCATGTTTCCTCACCTTGTGTGAAGCCTCGTCCATATACCAAGTGTCCTTGATCGTGTGTGAACTTCGATCGGGTTTCCTTCCGTCTTGCCATTACGTGCAAGTGAAGGATAAATACGTTTTGGTAAACCAGGCCGATTGTTTACCTCCGGCAACCGCATTGTTGTAACAAGCTTCGGGAGAGTAGTGTGAAGAGTGTCTAAACGTGTCAACCGTATTAGTGACGTCGTAAGTGACTTCAGGTACAAAAACGCCCGACTACCCCTACTTTTAGCCAGGAACATATGTAGAGTATCTTCCTGAAAGAAACCTGCACTCTTTAGACAAGGTTTAGTAATTTATAAATCCTCTACACGAAGGATAAATATTATTAGCAATAAAGGAATTTATTCTGTAGCAAATTAAGTGATAAACGCATTATCCACAGGGAAATACTTATTAGAAAAAATCTGATAAATTGTATTTTAAAAATACAAAAATAACGACAACATTGTGTAGGATTTTTATCCACTCCGTACTAATGAAATATTGCCAGAAGACAACCCCCCCCCCCTTTGGATGAAAAGCAATCCCTCTGAGGTTGTTATTAGCGAGAGTCGGCGGGTCGGGAGGTCCAGATTTGATTGATATATGGCCGCGCGTCGGTTAATGAAGGCTTGATCTTCGAAATGGGCCCGGCTATATCTGCCGGTAATTTCCCGAGAGAAATCAATTTATAGCAGATTGGCGGCACAAAGGGAGAGGTACTGGGATTTTACCGTGTGTTAAGTTGATGCTGAAAATGAAATATTATAAAACTATAACAAAATGCTGCGAGTTGCATCGACAAAATCTGACATCAATAGGTTTTCGAGCGTAACCGTTCAATATCGTTCACGAAGCCTAGTTTTTGCGAAAAAATAAGTTCAAATTATTATTACATAGAGGTTAAACTATTATGGGTAAAAGGGATGCCGTAACCTTCTTACGTTTCGGTTTTAACATCTTAACTAGTGTTACCCGGCCTTGAGTCCCTCTATGTTTACCACTTTCTCATATTTTCCATTACCATTCCTGTATATGAGGGTTTGTATGTGTTTTATAACACGAAAAATACATTTTCTTCCGCTTATCTTTTAGTATACTCGTTCAAACGTTGCTCTAAAATAGGTTAGCAAGTTTATTTTTTATTCGATTTCTTCTATTAGATTACACTATAAATATATATATATATATATATATATATATATATATATATATATATCGCAATATGTATTCTTGTGTATTAATAAAGAACTAAGTCAAAATACAAATACAAGAATTATAATTGAATTTTGTATTTTGACTTAGTTCTTTATATATATATATATATATATATATATATATATATATATATATATATATATATATATATAGTTCAAATTCAGTCGTTAGTAAAAGACGTTTTATTCTTCCACTGTAGTTCAAATACATTTTTTGAAACCTGTAGTGGATTCCACTAGATGTTAATATTTAAGATTTTTCAAATATTAATTCATTAATTGAATTTCAGAAATTAATTTTAGTTATATAAGGGAGAAACACCTTTCATAAAAGGGGCAATGTATGAAATATAGTTATTTCGTCAAATTTCACTCAAAACAAGTCATAACGTATGATTTCTTAACAGCTGATTTTATATTATTGTTATGTGGTAGAACAGCTGTTTTAACGCATAGGTTATGTTAATATCTATATATTAATTGTAATTATTTAATCAAAAGTAACTAAAATAAAATTTGTCTTAGTTGACCTAAGTAGGAATTGACTTGATTTTTAAATATATATTCGATTTATTGTATCCACTCCTTCTAAGACAGTTTAAGACTTACTCTGTAGGAACATACTACTCGTATGTGGTCTTAAATGGTCTGACACAGTCTAACTAGGCATCTAGCGGCCATTTTGTAGATTAGAAATATACTCATCTCATGTCCAATACGCGACATCTGTCAGCCTACGCGTCAATATCTCTCAAGTAATATTTATTCATCAAAATCTGATATTTGACAAGTAACTGAACCTCTACAAACTGCTTTAAAATGTAACATTTTCCACTGTAATTTCGATTTTTAAGTATGTATGTGTGTGTGTGTGTGTGTGTGTGTGGTGTGTGTGTGTGTGTGGTGTGTGTGTGTGTGTGTGTGTGTGTGTGTGTGTGTGTGTGTGTGTGTGTGTGTGTGTGTGTTTGTGTGCGTGTATGTGTGTGTGTGTGTGTGTTTGTGTGTGTGTGTGTGTGTGTGTGTGTGTGTGTGTGTGTGTGTGTGTGTGTGTGTGTGTGTGTGTGTGTGTGTGTGTGTGTGTGTGTGTGTGTGTGTGTGTGTGTGTGTGTGTGTGTGTGTGTGTGTGTGTGTGTGTGTGTGTGTGTGTGTGTGTGTGTGTGTGTGTGTGTTTGTGTGTGTGTATAATATATATTTTTTTAAAGACATTTTTAAGATATGTTCTAATTTTACGCATTTTTACGGTTTCTGAATGATTCCAATTTTAAAACTAAAATTATAATGATTGAGATCGTCTTTGACTTTGAGATCGTCTTTATATACTGCTGGCCACGCCCCCACCACTTGGAAACCTCGCCTGTGTATATATTTTAAAACTACAAACTCAAACTCTTTGCGGCTTGATAAAGAGATTAAAGAAAAATAAACCATAACAGAATCATGGAATCACTCCCTTATAGGAGTAGCATAATTTGTGAGTGAAGGGGGATGTTTTTTTAGCTTACTTTGTAGAGTCTTTATATAGGATGACCTGATTTTTCTGATTATGTCGTGGGATGCTATTAAAAAGAGTTATATCAAGGTGTGTCGTTAATGCTATCCAGAGATTGCTGTACGATGTATGCCATTATTATTATTGCATGGTCGATTTATTGAAAGTTACAATTTGGAAATAATTTCTATTTTCGGTTTGTCTACTTACATAAGTCACAGATCATTAAGCAAATTGCCTGCAACGCTTCAGTGCTTTACTTAAATTAACTTTGTAAAATATTACTTCCATTAAATGAATATTGGCAATAAATGGAACTCACTTGGTTCGTTGGGGAAGGGAAAGAGATAATGTACTGAAGTTTTATTAATTTTATAAAATCTTTAATTACAGCATTACAGAATAGATACGGTATGATAAATAGTTTCTTACTGCAGGAAATAGTTACTTAGTGCATAGCACACATCAAGTACCTTCGGACAGTCACCTCATACCGCAGGACTTATTGCATAGCAAATGTTCCCTATTGGTGGTAAATCGTATGACAGCCAGCTAAACATTTACATACGTTATACTTTATTCATATCAATAGTTATATATTTAAAAAAACCTGTACAACAAAAACTGCAAGTTTTACATTTTAACTAAAGAAATTAATGACTTGCCAAACTTATTTGGACTATAGCTTGTATACCTATATTAAACTTGTAGATTTTATTAACAATGGCAAATAGGGAAACTTTTGTTGTAAATTTTAACTTTTTTTCACTTTCTGCTCAAGCTACATTTCCATGTTGTAGTACTTACTTTTTGTACAAATGTTTCCAGATTTTGGGGTTATTTACTTTTGTAAATTAATTACTTTAACAATAGTTTATCAATATCCGAACTTTGAATGTTGTAAATTTGTGAAAACTTACTTCACTGAAGACACTGATGAAGATCGCCATATAGCGGTCGAAAACGTTCTGTCTCAGTATGTTTTCACAAATTTACACAATTTAAATTTCGAATAGTCATAAACTATTGTTAAACTATCATAAATAACACACGATCTAGACGACGCTTTGTAGTACTAGAAAACCACTTCTTGTCACTGCAAACCGTAAACGTGTATTGCTGCTCTGTGCGTAACGTTTTGAAACAAAAAAGCCAATTTTCATAATTTATTTCATCTTTACGGTGCATTATTAAATTTGACATTTTAACAAATAAATTGCTTCCAGGAAACGTTGAATTATCTGGGCAGCTGATTTCCCCGGAGGGTATAAATCTCCAAAGTATAGCCGGATTCATTTATTTCGTTTTCGTAAGTTGGTAATATATCATGCAACCTAATTAATTATATTTCTGTTTATTATGTTATTTCTGATCTAGAGATGCTTGCAGTTAATACTTCAGGATATTTTATAAATATATAACTTTTTATAAACATATTTCGGAATGGACCTTTTATGTTTTTGTCGCAAAAATGCTATATATTTATTAGTTTTATATTTATATATATATATTTCGTATAAATAGTTTTGTCTTGTCGCATTTCAGATGGCTACATCTTTGAATCATTTATAACCTATGATACAATCGATTAGTTAAATGGGATTAACGTAGAAGACTAATATCAGACATTTGTCAAAAATATTCGTTGATTTTAAAGCTGTTTATCGAATTATACCTCGCGTGCTACAAGTAATATAAAAAAAAAATATAGACATAATTCATAATCCTTAACAAGGGGAAAATATAAGGTACAGAAAAGGATGGATTAACGGAGGTAATATGTGCCGAGGGTATTTTGGAAAACACGAACAGTTTTCAAAGTGGAATAGAAAAAGCTGGTGAATAAATAAAAACGAGGACACAAAGATGTAAAAAAATGGCAAATGCTTTATTACCAAGTGGAAATAACTTATGATTAACAAGTAACATAAACAAAACATTTAGATTTTCTTAAATAAATAATTCCATTTAATATAAATAAATTAATATAACCTGTTCGTTAAAGAGGCGTTCTACCACATAAACTGTAACGTAAAATCAGATGTTTTTATGAAATCATATGCTATCACTTATTTTAAGCCAAGTTGCAGACGTAATGTTGTATTGCATCCGTGCCCTTTTTGTGAAACGTTTTTCACGTATATAAAACTATAATTAATTATTAAATTTAATTATTGATTATTTGTTTGAAAAAACTGTATTTACATCAATTGTCATTCACACAAGTATATAGCAATGTATTTGAACTTAAGTGGTTGAATAAAAAGTTTCTAACTATTGAAAATGTGCACAAGGTATATAAAAAAATAAATAACAAAGTAAAAAAATGTGTATATATATATATATATATATATATATATATATATATATACAATACTTGTATTTGTATTTTGACTTAGTTCCTTATTAATACACAAGAATACATATTGCGATTTTTATATATGTATATATAAGAGAGAGAGAGAGAGAGAGAGAGAGAGAGAGAGAGAGAGAGAGAGAGAGACAAGTATAAAAAGGATTTGAAAAACTTTTTTTTCTGACGAAAATCCAATTGTGGTTATCATCGCCAATCAAAATGCAATATAATAGGCATTATTTTAAATAAAACAAAATAAAATAAATTTAAATAAAACAAAAATTACAAAACAAAAAAACATACCAATTAATAACAAAGAAAAACAATAAATCTATAAAAATAAAAAAATATAAAAATATAAATAACAACAAAGAACAATATAACAGTAAATAAAAAACAACAATAGATATATAACTACAAAAAATATAAAACAATAAGAAACAAAATAACAACAACGAACAATATAACAGTGAATAAATATTAACAACAATATTCAACAATTTAACAATAAATAAATCTTAATAGCACAATAACAAGAACACAAATTGAAAAACAGAATGGGAAAAATTAAAAAACCAAACATTCTTTTACATTTTTCTAAGCCTAACTAGATTCTATATCTGATAGCTGTTTGTCTCACTACGTGTACTAACTGATGGTTCGAGTTTACCTACTGTATTCTTATTAGCATTGTACAATACTATTGTTAGATTTAAATGAAATTTCCTATGAAAAAACATTAAATATAAATAAACATCTAGAGGAACAACATTATAGCGCATGCGTAAAAATAAACAGTACTGAAAGAGTTGTATGGTTTTATTTTATTTCATTTTATTTTATTTGTATAGTCTTGCACACATATAAAAGTATGAAGAAGCTAAATAGGTTATACTCGGGTGCAGGCATGCTCTATATGACCTCCGTTCAATTTGAGGCAACACTCGCACCGTTCCTGAAGGTTTTGCATCATTTTGGTGAAGGGGTTGTTTTGTTATACATATGAATATTTTTTTCTATAGTTGGACGATCAAGGTTGGTGGTTCATCTCGGAAATTCTTCTCCTTTATCATTCCCCAAACGTAGACGTTAGCTAGTGTAAGGTCGGGGAAATGAAAGATTGTTCTATGGGAGATGAGGCGGTTGCCAAAGGTTTTTTGAAAGTAATTTTGTCTAAGACAGTGTGGTTGCGCCATCTTCCTTTAACCTTTGTGAATTAAAAGGCAGGTTTCGTTCACAACTTAACCTCCTGAAGTCTCCCACAAAACTACTCTATATTTGAGAGAAAGTAACTACAAATGATTCAGCTTCACTGCTGTTTATTTTGGCACAAATGGTATTAATCTTGTTGTATTGTGTTACAACGTTGCCGTGTTTAAGACAGTTTTAATACATCCCTACAAAATATTCTTCTGTGAACGCAACATTTCCGAAGGTAGGGGAAGAAACTCTACAAAATATCCCAACTGAGCCCATTTCGTTAGCTTTGGAGTCGACCTTAAAACAATGAGATTTAAAATGACTACTTTAATCCCACCAAAGTTTCTCAAGAAACTGTAAAAGAAAGTTTCCAATATAATAAAAGCGAGCTGTAAATTAGAATCAAGAAAATCCCTTTAAACATTTTACCGCAATGGCCGCCAGTTGGGAATCTCTCATTATTCATGAATCATTCATTAAAATTGTAAAAACTTGACTCACTTTTTAATAATTTCTAAAACATTTATTTAACCCTGAGCCCTCTCATCCTGCGGCTATATAAAAGAGATAAATTTTATTTCTATATATTTCTGCCAACTCCACTTTATCGACCCCGGGTCTGGGGGCTTGTCAGTATAAAGGTAAGGGTGTAGCCCGACTTTAAAAACCTTTAATTCAGGCTCTGTTTGCCAGAGCCTCTAATATACCACCCTTGATTATCCGACGTATTAAATATAATATTCATTATGAAAAATACGTTTTCCCGTTTACGCTTCTAAGAACGGCTCAGTATTTATGTGTAGAAAATAGTTAATAAGGTAATATTCCTTCACTTTTTTTTTTAAATTTTATTTTTAAATTCTTTTTGAACTCACATTTTTTTTATATATGTTGTTCAAATTTTCAATCGTTATTAAAATACTTTATATTCATCTACTCGAGTTCAAATACATATTGTTTAACTAGTAGTGGATAACATTTCAAATAATTATTCAATTACAAAATTTAATGAATTAATTTTTATTTTTATGTGACAGATAAACGTTTCACAAAAGCGCAATGCAATGTAGTTATTTGTTCCATTTATCGTAAAATAAGTGATAGTATATGATTTCATAAATCAGCTGATTTTTTTTATAGGTTATGTCGTAGAACAGATGTTTTAACGTATATGTTGTTACTTTATTTATATTAACTCTAATTATTTAATTAAAAGTAACTAAAATTGTTTTTTTAAATTTCGTTGGCTCAAGTAGGAAATTAATTTAAAACATTTGTCTTTATAATGGTTTTCATTTATAAGTTTTTTTTACTTGATAATACAGTATATGTCAATTTTTCACATATTTTTCCTCGTTTTTATTTTTTCACCAGTTTTTCTATCAATTTTTGACATCGTCCGTGTAATCCGAGTACACTTGGCACATATTACCTCCGCTAATCTTCTTCTATACCTTATAATATCCCCTTGCTTAGTATTATGAATGATGTCTACGACAGCAGTGAAGACGACGAGGAATTCCTAAAATGTCGGAAGTGGCAAACTCAGGACTTAAACTACATTTAAATTCATATAAAAATTAGGCTAGATATTAAACTGTATTAAAGGAATATACTTAAGCCCTTTAACCAAACTGTCACTAGTATTGCTGTGTTAAATTAATTATAAAAGAATAAATTTCGAATTCGAATAGATTTCTTTGCTTCTGCACAGTTAATTTTCCACGACCTCTTTAATCGTACGAATTTAAAAATATTTAAATATATATGAATCAATCGAAATATATAAATATATATTTTAAAAAATTATTAAATGAATAAATACAAATACGGCTTAAACTTGATACTTTATTCAGTGCCTATAACGTTACGGCAATAAGATGAACATAACAATATTGTAATAGATTTGTAACAATGTTGCGGGTTCTAATCTAACTTGTATGATTTGCTTTATTTAACCCTATATAAAGATGAAAAAGTATGAATAAAAAACAGTAAATATTTCTTGTATTTTTTAGATCCTTAGTTCTTTTGATAATATTATATATATATATATATATATAAAACAGTATAAATAAAAAACAGTAAATATTTCTTGTATTTTTTATATCCTTAGTTCTTTTGATAATATTATATATATATATTTGTAGAGTTAGCTCTGCTCCCCGCCTCGCCTTCCCTAAATGCCAAGAGCTTGTAACATATCCACGGCCCGTAAAGCAGTGGTTTCCTGACAACTGTGTTTTCATTGAAGCCGCAGTGAGGCGCTTATTCACTGCCACTTTACAACTGTTGACATAAATATTCGCAATTTAGCACCAGTTGCAAAACAAAGTGGTTATTTATTATCAACAACAGCAATGCGTAAATTATGTCTTGTGTTGCTCTCTGTTACAGCTTACACAACTCAAAGTTGTGCTTTTATATACGAATCCTTGTGCTTGAATCACTGGTGCTTGAATTTTCAAACGACCTTAAAGTTTTCTTGGTGTAAAATGTACCCAGTGTGTGTGTATATATATATATATATATATATATATATATATATATATATATATATATATATATATATATTATACCCTAAATTATTAGGTTGGTTTTGTATGCTTCAAAAACCCAAATATTTATTGTACTCAAACTTTATGATTGTACTATATAGCTATCTGTAATATCATCTTATTACCTTATACAGTAACGGAGCTACTGTGATGTACTTCTTCATTATAAATAAATACAACCTCCTAACAATAAAAACTTTTTTATTTGTACCTAAAGATGATTGCTTTCCAATGTACAATGATAGTCTTGTAGTAATTTCCTTTGCATTGTAATCGAAATGTACACATGGATTTAAATGGGTTTTTGTGGGTAGGAGGTTTTAATCAGTTAAAATTGGAGGTCATATAAAGACCTCTGTAATAGGTTACAGTTTTTTTTTTATAAAGACACGTTGATTTCGTGGTTTTGTGTGTGCTTTAGAATGAAGTTAAGTGTTTTTCTATGTTTTTAAATTAGTAACTTTTTTCACGTTAACACCAGGTTTTATTATTTCTTCTGTATTTCTAAACACGTTATAAATCACCTGTTAAGTATAACATTCTTGTGATATCGGATAAACACCGCTTAAATTGTTCAATCATTTTCACCCTATCAAGACACCAAGTTGTGCTTAACTATTGCCAATATTAATTTAACTTAGATAGTATTTTACAAAGTTAACGGAAGCAAACGTCGACTCAGTGCGGGAGTTTTGCTTAATGGTTCGTGTCACAAGAATGGGAAATTGCAGTTTTACCCGCTAACGGGAATTATTTCCTCGCGACTTTAAATAATATTAAACTTACTTAAACTATTCCGCGATTTAATCGACCTGGAAACGTGTAGATCATGTTTGCTTTTATAAATCACGAAAGGTTTGATCCCTTTAAAGTTCTGTGAGGTATGAGGAAAGGTGGAACAGCCGTGGAGCAAATGTAACAGCCCCCTTTAAATCTGAGACTTGTCCAAGGGGTGTCAAATCCGACTCGCCTTAATCGAAAAGCGACACCCATCCTGTACATTTGAGACGGAAGAGGGTGTTGACCAAGTTTATACCTTGAATAAGTAACAACTTGAGGGAAAGTGGGTATTTTTTTTTTTTTTTTTTTTAAATAAATAACACACAACCACAAAAACATTTATATTTAAATCATTTCATAAAATCATTTCTTCTGAAGATTATTGATTTACAATCGAAACGTATATTACAATTTAAATAAAACGTATTTGTAGTAAAGTGGTTTTATTCATTAAAATCTTGATTTAATAGTTTTTTAGTATTAATAAGTGCTAACATAGTTGGGGTTGAATTATATTATTTTTTAAAACATTTATCGGGGTAAATGCATATGTCAGCCATTGGTTCAAAAGAATATAACACTTCCAATAAACTAAACATTGTGTTCTTGGTGATGTTTACTGTTTGCCTATGTAAGCACATATTCCGGATGTTGCGCTTTTATTGGCAACTGTCCAATGCAAACATGCGATGTGGGAACTTCAAGTGTTGTACACACAGTTGCGTATAAAAATGTCGTTAACGAATATGATGACTCTCTGTTATCCTCACATACACTGACTGTACAAGTGCAGTGTGCATGTGCAACTATACACATCTTACACATTAAAACTGCACACCGAAAAGAATATTTCGGAGATATCAAAATGTTTGGTGTAGAAGAGAGTTTAAAAGTTGAGCTTCGAATTATTTTTGCCAACTATTATTAAATCAATATATATTGCAGTTGAGTTAGTTTTGGTACTGCAACATTGTTCAACAATACCAACTTGTAGAGTTCGCTCTGCTATCCGCCTCGTCCTCCCTAGATGCCAGGAACTTGTAACATATCCACGGCCCGAAAAGCAGTGGTTTCCTGACAACTGTGTTTTCATTGAATCCCGCAGTGAGGTGCTCATTCACTCCCACTTTACAACTGTTGACATAAATATTCGCAATTTAGCGCCAGTAGCAAAACAAAGTGGTTATTTATTGTCAACAACAGTAATGCGTAAATTATGTCTTGTGTTGTTACCTGTTGCAGCTTACACAGCTTTTATATACGAATCCAGTGCTTGAAATTTCGAACTACTGTAAAGTTTTTTTGCTGTAAAATTTATTCAGTGTATAAATACATACATGAATTTATCTTCTTTACACATAAAATTGTTAGTTTTGTTTGTGTACGCTTCAAAAACTTAAAAGTTACTTCATGATTGAATTTATATTTTGATACTACTTACTAACCGCTTCAAAGATTCCGCGACAGTACCCGCAACCTCAAAAAAACAAAATATACATAAATATATATATATATATATATATATATATAGAGAGAGAGAGAGAGAGAGAGAGAGAGAGAGAGAGAGAGAGAGAGAGGAAGAGAGAGAGGAAGAGACAGAAAGCGAGAGAGGGAAAGACAGAAAGAAAGAGAGTGAATGAGAGAGAGGGGATAGAACAAAGGTATCATAAACAATATCTGCAAAAACTTCCAATTTATCAAAATTAACGTTATTTATATTAAACTCTTATTATTATTGTTTATAATTTTTATAATAATAAACCAACAACCAACATCTTTAATACCATAAACAAAATGAGCAAAACCTGTGTGTATGTGTGTGTGTGTGTGTGTGTGTGTGTGTGTGTGTGTGTGTGTGTGTGTGTGTGTGTGTGTATGGGTGTGTGTGTGTGTGTGTGTGTGTGTTTGTGTGTTGTGTGTGTGTGTATGTGTTTGTGTGTGTGTGTGTATGTGTGTTTGTGTGTTTGTGTGTGTGTGTGTGTGTGTATGTGTTTGTGTGTGTGTGTGTGTGTATCTGTGTTTGTGTGTGTGTGTGTGTGTTTATGTGTGCGCACGCGCGTGTGTGTGTGTGTGTGTTATTGATAAAAGACTACCTAAACTTACAAGCCAAATTCAAATACTTTCATCTGTGTCGACCTAGCTTACAAAGACACCGCCTGTACACTAAGACAACAGACAGGTATGTATCTTTACAATTTGTTAGTCTTACTCAGCTCCTTTTTATGGTAAAGCAGTTTAATTGTTTCTACAATGTTTTAATCTTGCTCTATAAGTAAATGCATAATCTAACGTGTTTTCAGTACATGTGGCGCTATCTGGTCAAGTTTGCTGTTACTATGTCCGCTAAATTTCTACACGTCAACACATTCTGAAAGTTGGGTTGGTAGGGTTTGAATCTTATCTATCTCCGTATAGCTGTATTTTTACAAGGAAATTAAAATGTTTTTTGGGTTTTTATTAAATTACTTTGTTTAGAAAAATAAATGGTGATAGTACGAAATCATTCTTCTTAGTTTAGCCATGTTGATCACGTAAATTTGTCAGACATTAATGTATTTTGAAAGAACTGTGATAGTTCACACATCCATTTACAGACGACAGTGACTTGTAAAACCAAATTAAATACAGAGAAAGAAAAAGCTCTCAACACGGGCGAGCATCCACAAATGACTTATTTAAAAGAAAGCAAATGTATAAACGGGACAACTATTGAAGACAACTTAAGTCTGAATTTATCAAAACTTGAACCAGAACAAATGAAATATGACAATTGTAAATTTCATTGTTGAAAAACTGTTATTAAAAACGTACAATTATTTAATTATCTTCTTTCTTACAGAAACACGTAAAAAACAATAAAAATATTTTGTAAACAATCTCACTTTAAGAAACACCCAAAGCTTATAAAGTGAAAGTCTTTTAATAAAACAGAGCAGTATGTTATACTAAGTCACAAAATAGCTACAAGGAATCCGGTTAGGGTAGAATATGGTTATTATAATAAGAAATAAAGTAAAGTTGCTAACGTAAGCAAAACTGTTGACAAGTGAAATGGCCTCCATCTTACCGTGTTCATTATTTCATAACAGCTCACTAGATGAAGACCATCTCTTTCATCCTTACACCGTTTAGGTCATCCTAGGAAACGTTATAAATAAAAACAAAAAACCAAAAAAAAACAATTGTATATATATATATATATATATATATATATATATATATATATATATATATATATGTTCTGTTTTAATACTTTATCATTTTACTGACTAATTGTACTATATAGCTATCTGTAACATCGCCTTATTATAATATAGTAGGCATAGTGGTATACTTTTTCAATTATAAATAAATAAAACCTCCTAACAATAAAAACTTTTTATTTATATCCTAATGGACATTTCGATTGCGAGGAAATCATTTTCAAAGTAGGCTATTACGAAAACTAAAGAAGATATGTAATAGTTTTTATATTGCATTTTATATTATTATTATAAGGACTAGTTGTTCTTGTATTGATTTCCTCAGAATATGGTTGCTTAGCAAACAATCTACAAGGTTAGTCTTGTAGTAATTTCCTCTGAAAATGGTTGCTTTGCAATCCAAATGTACACATGGATTTAAATTAAAGGTTTTTGTGGTTAGGAGGCTTCATTTTATTATAATACTAGGCCATAGTTCTCTTTTTATAAAGATTCGTTGATTTCATAATTTTGTATGTGTTTCAGAATGTTTATTTATGTTCTTTTATGTTCTTTTATGTTTTTTTATGTTCTTAAATTCCTAACATTTTCTGACATTGTCACAAGGTTTTGTTATTTCTTCCGCATTTCTGAGCAATTTACCGGTTAGTTATAATATTTTTGAGATATTGGATAAACATCGCAAGATTGTTCAGTTAACCTTCCCCCTATCAAGACACCAAGTTGTGCTTAACTATTGGCAATATTAATTTAACTTAGATAGTATTTTACAAAGTTAACGGAAGCAAACGCCGACTCCGTGCGGGAGTTTTGCTTAATGGTCCGTGTCACAAGAAGGGGAAATTGCAATTTTACCCGCTAACGGGAATTATTTCCTCGCGACTCTCGATAATAATAAGCTTACGTAAACTATTCCGCGATTTAATCGACCTAGAATCACGTAGATAATGTTTGCTTTTATAAATCACGAAAGGTTTGATCCCTTTAAAGTTCTGTGAGGTATGAGGAAAGGTAGAACAGCCGTAGAGCAAATGTAACAGCCCCCTTTAAATGTGAGACTTGTCCAAGGGGTGCCAAATCTGGCTCACCTTAATCGAGAACATCATCCACCCTGTACACCTGAGGCACAAGAGAGTGTTGGCCATTTATATACCTTGAGTAGTAACAACTTGGAGAAACTGTCCCTCCAATAAAACCTCCTAACCACAAAACTATTTATTTTAATTCTTTTTTATAAATTATTATAAAAAAATATTCTCTCTGAAGATGATTGATTTACAATCAAAAAGTACACTGAGATTTTTAAAAAACTTTTCTGAGATTGTGGTTTTATTTATTAAAATTTGTATTTATGGTTTTTTTAGTGTTAATACGTTAGCACAGTTTGGTTAAAGTTATATTTTTTTAAACATTTATCGGGGTAAATGCTTATGTCAGCCATTGGTTCAAAAGAATATAACACTTCCAATAAACTAAACATTGTGTTCTTGGTGATGTTTACTGTTTGCCTATGTAAGCACATATTCCGGATGTTGTGCTTTTATTGGCAACTGTCCAATGCAAACATGCGATGTGGGAACTTCAAGTGTTGTACACACAGTTGCGTATAAAAATGTCGTTAACGAATATGATGACTCTCTGTTATCCTCACATACACTGACTGTACAAGTGCAGTGAGCATGTGCAACTACACATCCTACAACTTACAATTGCACGCCTGAAAGATTATTTCGGAAATACCGAAATTTTTGGTGTCGAAGAGGGTTTAAAAGTTGAGCTTCGAACTATTTTTGCAGTCATTCCTAAACCTAACTTTAACAAGCATTATATTGAGCTTATATTTATCCAACGTATTTATCCTTCGTGATACTGTATCGGTCTATCATCATATTGCAATACGTACATCTGGCCATAATACACATCTCACAGCTGAGCTCACAGGTGTCCCGTGACCCGATCAAGAAGTTTAAATATTGCAATTCTCAGAGAGGATAGTTATATAAATTTATAGTTATAGACACCAAATTAAATCACTACTGATTTTTATTTCATTTTCTTGAGGCTCAGTAAAAAGCAAACTTGCACTTCTCAATTCTACCGATTAGGACTTCGACTACTGTTTCAAATTTCTATAGTGTTCCATGAGAAAAACGTAAAAGGAAGAAGAAGTATGAGTGTGTGCGCGTGTGTGTGTGTGTGTGTGTGTGTGTGTGTGTGTGTGTGTATGTGTGTGGGTATTTGTGTGTGTGTGTGTGTGTGTGTATATGTGTGTGTGTGTGTGTGTGTGTGTGTGTGTGTGTGTGTGTGTGTGTGTGTGTGTGTGTGTGTGTGTGTGTGTGTGTGTGTGTGTGTGTGTGTGTGTGTCTGTGTTTGTGTGTGTGTGTGTGTGTGTGTGTGTTTGTGTGTGTGTGTGTGTGTTTGTATGTGTGTGTGTGTGTGTGTGTGTGTGTGTGTGTGTGTGTGTGTGTGTATGTGTGTGTGTGTGTGTGTGTGTGTGTGTGTGTGTATGTGTGTGTGTGTGTGTGTGTGTGTGTGTGTGTGTGTGTGTGTTTGTTTTGTGTGTATGTGGGTGCGTGTGCGAGTGTATGTGTGTGTGTGTGTGTGTGTGTATATGTGTGTGAGTGTGTGTGTGTGTGTGTGTGTGTGTGTGTGTGTGTGTGTGTGTGTGTGTGTGTTGGTCAATTACACAAATAAATTATCACAAGCACAAAGTTCCCGCAGCTATGACAGGACGGTTTCCTAAATACAAACACTCTAATTATGTCATCACGTTCTACTAGCTTTGTTGAGCAGTGCGACTCTATATCTATCAAGCCACAAAGCGCTAGGCAGCTCCTCTGTTAAAGTCACTTTAAATGCCCAGTTCCGTAGTTTGCTATAGATATATATTTATTTATTTACTACAACTTTTTATGTTGCTGGTAATAACATAAAAATGTTCTTATATGACCTACAATGAGTTTTAAAAAATTATTATTGATATTAAATAAATAAAAAAATGCATTATTGATTTTTGTTACAGCTATATGTTATTTTATTTGGTGTATGATTTAGCTTTTGTATAAAAATGTAAAGTGTTTTGAAATTCAAAAAGAAAATGTTTAATGAGGACCTATAACGTATCAGAATTAAATTCTCAAGCCGAAATATGATTATAATATTCTCAAAACTCTACAGGTGTTCCCTCTTGTTACTTTTTATATACAAAGATGATTAATTTAAATTCAACGCTATGTAATTAATAGCTTTTTCCTGAAACCTTAATGTCTCTTCTGAAGCACTGAATGGCCGACCGTGTACAAGATTAAGAAAAAGCTTTATAAAACAAAGAGCCAAATGTTTCGGAAAAAAATAGTTTGAGGTACTTTTTCAGTAATAGAAATATTGGGGGAAATATTGTCAATATACAGAGTGTTTAAAGCTGAAGTTTTATGTGTCCAGTTGGATGCAACACAATGGGTTGGTCACTGAACACCGTGTTTAAAGCTGAAGTTTTATGTGTCCAGTTGGATGCAACACAATGGGTTGGTCACTGAACACCGTGTTTAAAGCTGAAGTTTTATGTGTCCAGTTGGATGCAACACAATGGGTTGGTCACTGAACACCGTGTTTAAAGCTGAAGTTTTATGTGTCCAGTTGGATGCAACACAATGGGTTGGTCACTGAACACCGTGTTTAAAGCTGAAGTTTTATGTGTCCAGTTGGATGCAACACAACTTAGTCACTGAACACCGTGTTTAAAGCTGAAGTTTTATGTGTCCAGTTGGATGCAACACAACTTAGTCACTGAACACCGTGTTTAAAGCTGAAGTTTTATGTGTCCAGTTGGATGCAACACAACTTAGTCACTGAACACCGTGTTTAAAGCTGAAGTTTTATGTGTCCAGTTGGATGCAACACAACTTAGTCACTGAACACCGTGTTTAAAGCTGAAGTTTTATGTGTCCAGTTGGATGCAACACAACTTAGTCACTGAACACCGTGTTTAAAGCTGAAGTTTTATGTGTCCAGTTGGATGCAACACAACTTAGTCACTGAACACCGTGTTTAAAGCTGAAGTTTTATGTGTACAGTTGGATGCAACACAACTTAGTCACTGAACACCGTGTTTAAAGCTGAAGTTTTATGTGTCCAGTTGGATGCAACACAACTTAGTCACTGAACACCGTGTTTAAAGCTGAAGTTTTATGTGTCCAGTTGGATGCACCACAATGGGTTGGTCACTGAACACCGTGTTTAAAGCTGAAGTTTTATGTGTCCAGTTGGATGCAACACAACTTAGTCACTGAACACCGTGTTTAAAGCTGAAGTTTTATGTGTACAGTTGGATGCAACACAACTTAGTCACTGAACACCGTGTTTAAAGCTGAAGTTTTATGTGTCCAGTTGGATGCAACACAACTTAGTCACTGAACACAGTATTTAAAGCTGAAGTTTTATGTGTCCAGTTGGATGCAGCACAACTTAGTCACTGAACACCGTGTTTAAAGCTGAAGTTTTATGTGTCCAGTTGGATGCAACACAACTTAGTCACTGAACACCGTGTTTAAAGCTGAAGTTTTATGTGTACAGTTGGATGCAACACAACTTAGTCACTGAACACCGTGTTTAAAGCTGAAGTTTTATGAGTCCAGTTGGATGCAACACAACTTAGTCACTGAACACCGTGTTTAAAGCTGAAGTTTTATGTGTCCAGTTGAATGCAACACAACTTAGTCACTGAACACCGTGTTTAAAGCTGAAGTTTTATGTGTCCAGTTGGATGCAACACAACTTAGTCACTGAACACCGTGTTTAAAGCTGAAGTTTTATGTGTCCAGTTGGATGCAACACAACTTAGACTGAACACCAATACCTTGCAAGAGATTTTGTATTAAACAATACGTTTTTTCTAATTAAGTGTATTAGACACGAAAATGAAAGCTTATAACTTGGGTTTTGGTAGCAGATTTTATTTTCATGTTAATAGTACAATATCGACATTTCGATTTATAGCTAACAACTCCGATCATGATTTAAGGTTAAGGGGTGTCTTAAATATAGCGTAAAGGGGTATCAGCAACAAATAACGTTACCGTATGAAAAGGATAGAAAAGTTTCGTAAATGTAAATAAGAGGATTAAGGATATAAGACGTCTTGGTGGGAGATATAGGAGACGTGATGGAGGGTTGTGGACCATGGTTTTTGGGATCGTAAACATTTATATACCTGGCACACCCCTTTTTAAGAAGATGGATAAGGAAGGGTTGCGTAACTAAGTAGGGCTGAAATAAAGGGTTACTATTAAAACGAAGAGGTTCCTTGGTTACAGGAAGGTTAATGTAAATCTGAGAATAAAAATGTTATTTCCGCGCTATTACACAGTATAGAGGCTTGGGCTTTATATAAAAAAATATCAAAATCAATGACTTCATGATATAGGAGAATGTGGAGGTTATCATAGACAGAAAGAGTAACAAATAAAGCTGTATTGGCACAAACAAATATAGAAAGCGAATTATTACCATCTATAAAAAGGGGGAAATGAAATATCTGATCCATACAATCAGGGGGGTGGACATTCCCACTGCGGCTTGATGAGGTATTGGGTGTAAATGAATATATTTAATCTGGAATATCAAAGACTGGTAGCTGTAGTTGAAATGTTAGGAAACATTGTTAATAAAGTAAAAGATATTTTCGACCTCTGATGTAAACTGGAACCGGAAGAAGAAATAAGTAATATAAACTAAAAGGTTTTTAAAGTCAATTCCTACCTAGGTCAACAAACAAAAATTTTATTTTACTTACTTTTAATTAAATCATTACAATTAATATAAATATTGTAATATAAAGCATGAGTTAAGCAGCTGTTCTACCATAAAACCTAAAACATAAAATCAGCTGTTTTATGAAACCATATGTTATCACTTAATTTAAACCAAATGGGACGAAATAACTATATTGCATACCATTCTCCTTTTGTGAAAAGTTAATACATAAAACTAAAACTAAATCATTAAATTTAATTAATGATACCAACAAGTACCATCTACCACAAGTCTAAAAAAATGTATTTGAACTTGACTGGGGGAATAAGTAGTATTTTATTATCGATTGAATTCTATATACAACGAGTGTCCCTAATAGAAGGAATTGAAAATAAGTTTATGATTCTTTGGTGCAATGAATATGGGGGAGTTATGGCGTTTTATATATTCTGCTACACTACAATATCTAAAGTAGATACGATGTTATCCAAATTTTGTCTTACCTTTTATGGATCATATTTCTCTTACTAATGGCATCTGCAATTAATAAGAAACCAGCAAGTCGTTAAATTGTTAGCTCCGTAGCTCTGAATGCTGCCATCTCTAGTAATACCCCGCAATGAACGCAGCACCAATCACGGTGTTTGTTCAGCGTAGTGCCTACAGACTGTAAAAATAAAATCAAATGTTTACAAAACGTCCTTTTAAAACCCCTATAGCGTAAAGTCTAAGTGTCTTTGTAAGACAGTACACATTCAAGCCGTGCAGAAAGCTTTTCGAGCCAGAAATCTAATTCCGAGTCCTAGGAGCGCTCAACTAATCCTCGTAGCCCAAATTAAGGGCGCAATTAAATTTCGTTTTTCAATCAGAGGAGTGAAAGTATTCTGCGGGCGTTTCTTTAAGTGTAATGTTTATCCGACGGAAATCTGTTTGCGATGAAATCGTTTGGCAGTGTTTTTAATTAAGGTCTCTCTTTGCCTGACGAAATGCGAAGATTTATTTCATAAAGGTTGGGTGAATTTTATTTTAATTTATTTCCCGTGAATTAATTATTTAATGGATTTTGTGTAAATATATACATGTGTGTGTGTGTTTGTAGGTGTGTATGTGTGTGTGTGTGTAGGTGTGTATGTGTGTGAGTGTGTGTATTTGGGTGCGCGCGCGCGCGTGTGTGTGTGTGTGTGTGTGTGTGTGTGTGTTTGTGTGTGTGTCTGTGTTTGTGTGTGTGTGTGTATGTGTGTTTGTGTGTGTGTGTGTGTGTGTGTGTGTGTGTGTGTGTGTGTGTGTGTGTGTGTGTGTGTGTGTGTGTGTGTGTGTGTGTGTGTGTGTGTGTGTGTGTGTGTGTGTGTGTGTGTGTCGAACAAAATGTTGATAAATTTAGGTTTTTTCAACAATTTTTTTAAAGTTTAAATTGTATTAACACATTGTATCTAAAACTGAGGCTACATGAATGATGACGTCAATGCTGCTTATACTTTGGAAGTTTATTTTGTAATCTATTTATACTGAAGTAAACACTTAAGTAGACTTTAAAGTTACTTAAAAGGGGAGGCACAAACTTTTCTATTTAGGCGGCAACTTTGAAACGAAATTATCATAAACTTCTTGAGCGAGAATTAAGTGCAGCCTCCAGTGTAATATTTACAATCGACGTTAATGGAAGTTACTTTGTACACCGCTTTCGTAAACAGACTCCGTACTTAGTTATGTACAAGACTGTACCATCGAGAATAAAACTGTCCTTGATACATTTGATCTTCCTTTCTCGTTTGATAAATCTTGTTCTATTTCTTTTCTACGTCCTTGAGCTATATTCTAGTCCTCTGTGCCATTTTCTTGTTTGGTACATCTTGTTTTTTTTCTTTTCTACGTCAATGTTCTTTGACCTAGCCTCTGGATTATTTTCTTGTCTATCACATCTTGTTTGTTTCTTTTCTACGTCAATGTTCCTTGAGCTAGCCACTGACCTTTTTTCTTGTTTTATACATCTTGTTTTGTTTCTTTTATGCGTCAATGTTCCTTGAGCTAGCCTCTGACCTTTTTTCTTGTTTGATACATCTTATTTTGTTTCTTTTCTGCGTCAATAATCCTTGAGCTAGCCTCTGGATGATTTTCTTGTTTATCTCATCTTGTTTATTTCTTTCCTACATCAATGTTCCTTGAGCTAGCCTCTGACCTTTTTTCTTGTTTGATACATCTTGTTTTGTTTCTTTTATGCGTCAATGTTCCTTGAGATAGCCTCTAACCTTTTTTCTTGTTTGATACATCTTATTTTGTTTCTTTTATGCGTCAATGTTCCTTGAGCTAGCCTCTGGATTTTTTTCTCGTTTAACACATCTTGTTTTTTTTCTTTTCTACGTCAATGTTCCTTGAGCTAACTTCTGGGATATTTTATTGTTCGGTACATCTTATTTTGTTTCTTTCGTACGTCAATGATCCTTGAGCTAACCTCTGAACTTTTTTCTTGTTCAACACATCTTGTTTTAACTGTATAAAACAACTGTGGCGTAATGTTTAACATAAATACATGAAACCTCTCAACCACAAATAACTTTCTTCTTTTATTTAAAACCTTATGTACATTTCGATTGCATAGCAATAAAAGAAGAAAGTTATTTGTGGTTGAGAGGTTTCATTTATTTATGTTAAACAACTTGTTTTGTTTCTTTTCCACGACAATGTTCCTTGACCTAGCCTCTGGATTATTTTCTTTGTTTAACACATCTTGTTTTGTTTCTTTTCCACGACAATGTTCCTTGACCTAGCCTCTGGATTATTTTCTTGTTTAACACATCTTGTTTTGTTTCTTTTCCACGACAATGTTCCTTGACCTAGCCTCTGGATTATTTTCTTGTTTAACACATCTTGTTTTGTTTCTTTTCCACGACAATGTTCCTTGACCTAGCCTCTGGATTATTTTCTTGTTTAACACATCTTGTTTTGTTTCTTTTCTACGTCAATGTTCCTTGAGCTAACTTCTGGGATATTTTTTTGTTCGGTATATCTTGTTTTATTTCTTTTCTTCGACAATGTTCCTTAAGCTAACCTCAGGCTTATTTTCTTGTTTTGTTTCTTTTCTACCTCCTTGAGCTAGCCTTTGACCGAAAACTTAATACTATAGTCATTAGTCTTTCTTGTTAGTTTCGTTTAGTTTTCAATGTTTGAAAGGGTTAATCAAAAGTGGCCCCCAAAATTTTGCTCAATAAAGTATCCTCACATTTTACCCCATCATTCTGGAGCATCGGCATCAGCTCCAGGCCAGCGTGCTGATTTTGTCACTAAAAAATCGCAACATACTTGCTTTATAAGTTAGAAGTATACTTTTTAGTATAAATTTGAGAAATCTTAACACCCAAAATCTTCTTTGAAACCTTGTCTACTGACTCCAGGTGTAGTCTAACTTGACCTTATTTTTTTACTTAGCCATTTGGAATTTTGAAGTGAAAACTTCAATTACGATGCCTACGAGAGCTTATTGGATGGACATGAAGATAAAGTTTCGCGTCAGTATAATGTGCGTCAGGTTTCGCTATGAGTCACCACATAGTGAATTAAACGCTGGCATGTGATTTCATACAACAGCTGATTTTGTGTTATAGGTTATGTTGTAGAACAGCTGTTTTACACCTAGGTTAGGTTACATTATTTGTTGAACATTATTAAGGAAAAACTAAATTGTTAAATAATTTTGATCAGTTAATAAAATAAATAAATTTAATTAAATTTTGATAAAAATCAATACAGATAATTCAATATAAATATAATAATAAGTTATGTACATTTAATCCCATTTGTTAAGTGAAATCATTCCTAGGCGCGTCTGATACTTTTTAAGAACTGATTTCAAATGAATTTGTATTTTTTCCGTTTGATAAACTGGACAATTAGGGTTATTTCTCGCTTATATAAATATATATATATATATATATATATATATATATATATATATATATATATATATATATATATATATATATATATATTAAAACAACATAAGTTATTCAAATACAAGAATATTTATTAATTTATATCCAAAGCTTTTCGTTGGTAAACAGTACCAACTTCATCAGGAATGAAAATTATTAATTTTCATTCCTGATGATGTTGGTACTGTTTAGCAACGAAAAGCTTTGGATATAAATTAATAAATATTCTTGTATTTGTATAACCTATATTGCTTTAAACTATTAAACAAGAAAACGTATTTTATATATATATATATATATATATATGTGTGTGTGTGTGTGTGTGTGTGTGTGTGTGTGTGTGTGTGTGTGTGTGTGTGTGTGTGTGTGTGTGTGTGTGTGTGTGTGTGTGTGTGTGTGTGTGTGTGTGTGTGTGTGAGTGTGTGTGTGTGTTCCTTTTAAACTTCCTAATGTATGTATCTCAATATTGAGGGTCAATTGATTTGAAGGTTATACTCGTATATACTTGGAGTATACATTTATTTATCTCAACTATAATAATAATAATAATAATAATAATAATACTCTCCCCAATTTTTTATATCTATGTATTTTTAGTTTATTTTCGAATTTAGGACATCTATATATTTTAAAACTTTTAACACATGCTTTTAACGAAAATGCCCCCTTAACCTTTCAGAATATTTCAGTTAGATGATAAACATTAATCATTTAAACAATACTCTTATGACGCTATATTGAGGTTAATGATTTAGGGGTTTTAGGTTCATACCTCATAAAATTAGCGGGAATTCTGTTCTGGAAAGAAAAACAATGAAATGACATTTAACGGAAAATTCAAGATAATTTACTTTTCATGTCTCAACTTGGAGATTTTTACATAACCTTCCTGGTCGTAGACGCTGTGACACCTCCATACCCACCCCCATCTCCTCTATTTTCCCACCTCAGTAGCAACCCCCATTATATACAGATATTTTTTTCTTTTCCTACTATTACCTCATACTCTCCTTATATATATATATAAATATATATATATATATATATATATATATTTTTTTATTTATTTATATATATATATATATATATATATATATATATATATTTAACCCTTAGCTACTATATCCTCAAAAACTTACTTAACTACTATACAACGTCTGTCAGACGTACTTTTTTGAAACTTTTTTACGTTCACATTTTTTTGGGGGAAAAAATTTAACCCTATTTGTGTTAAATTGTAAGATGTTAAATAAACTAAAAAATAATAAACTGTGTTGTTTGACATAAAAATAGCCCATCACGGCTCTGTAGCAAAAAAAGTACAAATTTTTGTGTTAGATTACAAAAAAAAAGGTTTTATGTATATTTTGTTAAATATTAATCTAAAATATTTGTTTATTTAAAGAATATAAGTTGCATTGCATATATGAACAATTATGGCATTGTATTGTTTATTATTATATTGGAAAAAAATCCAAAGTTATGTAAATATTTTTGTCTAGAGATTTCTATAAATCAGGAAAATAATTAATATTACACTTCAATTATGAACAAAACTTACTTTATTTAGTTACAAACCAGTAAACTCAACAAAATTAATTTACCACAAAGTTCATTCCAAGTCTTTGAACTACAAGTCTAGGACTTCTAGCCTATTCCAAGCATCTTGCGCACACTTTCCTAGCACACTCCAAGCATATTGGCACTCTGCACTTTTGGCATGGGTATCTGGTCTGACGCTTCATCTCGGAAGACATAAAACGCAGATTCTTCTTTTTTCTAGAGTAGGAGCTGGTGGAGTTTGTCTTTCATTGATGGGTAGTTTGAGGATTCGACGTATATTCATAGAAAGTTCTCTTGGTATGGATCTGTCCAATCTCTTCTGCATGTGCGGTCGCACCAAAGCTGTAGCCAAACTTTTCATGAAGTCGGCCATGTCCATTTAATCCGTGTAAAGAAAAGCTTGATGAAGTACATAAGCATTTACTCCGGATCCAATGTCAACAATTGTGAAGAATATGGCCATGGGCCATCTTCTTGTCTTCCGGCTTGAGCTGTAGTTGGCTAACTTTTGGTCGAGGCTGTCCACTCCACCTTTGGTATGATTGTACAGAGCTATAATCTCTGGTTTCCCAGTATCCGGGTCATCATTAGGTGAATGGTGCATTGATGACACCATAATCACACATTTCTTTTTTTTTGGCACAAAAGACATAAGGGTAAAATCCTCTGTGTATCCATATACTTTTGAGCCCACTGGACGATTTTTATTTGGTTGAAACTCCGGGGGATCTCTGTTATGTTTTTTTCATGGTCCCAACATAAGTTAGGTTTCTTTTTTTTTAGTTCTTCAACTAGTTCTATTGATGAGAACCAATTACCTGCAGTGATATTTCTATTTTTTTCTTGGATCGGTTTTACAAGTCTCAAACCCGATTGAGTTGGCTTACTAAGCTGATGCTCTACTTGGGTTAGGGTGTAGCCATAACAATGTTTTCCAGTGTATATGTATGCATTTAAAAGATAATTTGTACGAGCATCTGTCATGGCCATTATCTTCAGCCCATATTTTGCTGGTTTCTTTGGCATGTACATTCTAATCTACAACGACCCCTAAAGGCCACCAACATTTCATCCACACAAACATACTCTCCTACTGTATAGCATGCTTGGCAGTTCTCAATGAACTTCTCAAAAATGAATGTTAGTAGGAATTGTGATACTTGGGCGCGGACCCACCCCTAACTCGGCCGCTACGTAACCTAGGACTATAGGGGTAGTTTTGGATGATGCTCAAGGTCATCCCGGCCCTGACCCCAGACCAAGGGGTGGTTTCGACCACGTTCAGGGGGTAGTTTTTAGAAAAAATTCTTTTCAACCCACTAACCTAAGCTAGCCAGAGTGCTTCTAACCTAACCTACTGTTGGGTGTGCGATAAAGATGAGGATCATCACGCCATCTGCCATGTACAGAGATATTGTGATGGTTTAGTTAGTGACCCTCATTTGGCCTGTGTGATAGACTATTCAATCGTAGCGCTATTTACTTAGCTAGTGTGACGGGTTATGTGTTGGTAGCTGTGATAAGTAATGTATCGGTAGCCGTCCACACCTTGCTGTTGTCGTAGTTCATGAAGTGGTAGGTTTTCCTTACGGGGCTATTGTCTTAGCACTGATATAGATCTTACGTAAGTATTATATTGGTCACGGATCGATAACTGTTTTTACGTAGCTATTGTGATGTTGGTAGCTGTCTTTACGTGGCTAGTGTAATGGTTCATTATTTAATAGCAATCATTACTGAGTTAGGTTATGCATCTTTAGCTGTCTTTACATAGCTATTATGATAAGTTATGTATTGGTTGTTATCTTTTCGTAGCTATTTTAATGGGGTAGGCATTGTTAGCTGCCTTTACGCATTTATTGTCTTTACATAGCTAATATGATAGGGTATGTATTGGGTGTTATCTTTTCGTAGCTATTTTAATGGGGTAGGCCCTGTTAGCTGCCATTACGCAGTTATTGTGTGACAGGTTATGCATAGCTGTTTTTACATAAGTCTTGTGATAGGTTATACAATATTAGCCGTCTGTACGTAGCTTTTATGGTAGGGTGAGCTTCGGTAGCTCTTTTTAACGTAACTATTGTGGTTGTCTTTACGAAGATATCGCTTAAGGTCTTAAATTGATAAAGGGCGTTACGTAACCACTGTCTTAGATTATGAGCCGGTAACAGTTTTGACATACCTATTGTGGTAGAGTATAATTTGTTAGCTGTTTTACAGAGATGGTGTCTAAAGTCTCGGTTTGATGGAGAACATACCTGGACAATATGTGTAATGGCCTTGACGGTTTCTGCATAGCTATTTTGGTATGCGTTGATAGCTATAATTATGTCTAGGGCTTAAAGCTTTTGCCAGTGCCTTCGCTAACCATAACCCATTTGACCTCGGTGTCGATGTTGGTTGATTATCGTAAGTTTTTCATTTTGATTAGGTGATACGTTGATCTGGGCATACCCGCCTTAGCCTATTTGTGCTTGGTGTCAATGCTGTTCGTTTGAACTTCACGTATGTTGGTTGGTTAAACTACGCGTATGACAGTAGTTTGGTTGAAACGCTGGTTATTTGATCTAGCCTACACTGGCCATCACGGTATCAACATAGCCACCATCTCCGCCCTGGATGACGTCATATTCGATCCTAATTTGTGCATCGGATACTGTGTGTTGGCCTTAGTCGAGCCATTCATCGGGTACTATGTGTTAGCCCTAGTCAGGCTAGGCATAGGTTACTATGTGTTATCCATTAGCTAAGCTATGCATCGGACACTGTGTGTGTTAACCATAGTCAAACTAACCTAGTTATGCTTTGGATTCATTCTATACCTCGGATACTATGTGCTAGCCCCTGTCGGGCTATGCATCGTTTGTCGGGCTATGTATTTGATTCCAGGATTGGTGTCTGTTGTCAGGCTAGGTATCTATTGTCTAGTTATGTATCTTTTGTCTAGCTATGTAGGCTATGGTCAGGCTAGGTATCTGTTATCAGGCGATGTAGGCTATGATCATGCTAGGTATCTGTTGTCAGGGTGCTGGTTACTCTTGCATCACCATAGATTTGTGTCTATGGATAACCGGCTTAGCATAGTATGTGGGTTTACACAGATAACACAGAATGTAGGCTAACTATATACATTACCCAAGCCATGCATTGGATACTTTATGTTAATCATTAGCATTGGCTGTGTTAACCATTAGTCAGGCTACACATCAGATAATATGTGATATTCCATAGCCAGGCTCAGCATCGGCTACTATGTGCTAAGCATTAGCGAGGCTATGCACCGGATATTATTTGTTGGGGCATACTCAAGCTACTTATCGGATACTATATGTTAACCCATCGTCGGGCTATGCATCGGATACTATGTGTTAATGATTAGTCTAGCTATGTGTCGGGTATTATGTGGGCAGGTTGTAGTCAGGCTACTGTGTGATAACCATTAGCTAAACTATACACTGGATATAATGTGTAGGCCCGTGTCTTCTTAGCATAATATCTATGCAGGCTTACACACATGTTTGTTTAACGCGGTATGTAGGCCTAACATAGTATATACGTCTATCTATGATAGCATGCGTGTTGGCTTACCATAGTATTTATTCGGTTTACACGCATATTTTTTTAACAGCGTATATACGGCTATTTAGAGTATATTGCATGCTGGTTTAACATATTATATACCAGGCTAGTGTTTCTTTCCAGCTGACTTTTGAAATGACATGTGTGACTATATCTAGACCATACATAATTGTTAAGCCAATTTTGGGGGGTTTATGCTTATTTAGCGAGGCTATGCACTGGATATTATGTGTTGGGTCATACTATGTGTTAATGATTAGCCAAGCTATGTATCAGGTATTATGTGGTAATTTGCGGGCCGCTTTTAGGATAGTGTGTGATAGCCCTTTAGCTAAACTATGCATTGGATATAATTTGTAGGCCCTTGTCGGCTTACACACATGTTTGTTTAGCGCATTATGTAGGCCTAACATAGTATATATGTGGGTTTACACGCATATTTGTTTAACAGCGTATATATGGCTATTTACGTATGCAGGCCTAACACAGTATATAAGCTTATGTAGGATAGCATCCATGCTGGTTAGCATAGTATTTATGTAGGTTTACACGCATATCTGTTTAGCACAGGCTTAGCATATTATTTATGTAGGTTTACAAGCATATTTGTTTAACACACTATATAAGCTATCATTCATCCTGGCTTAACATAGGCCTATGTGGGTAACGGGGATATTTGCCTAATAAGGGCTGTATATAGGTTAACCTGCATATTGGTTTAACACCGTTATGGCTATTTAGAGTATATTGCATGTTGGTTTAGCATAGTATATATGCCTATATTGGTTAGCATTGTATGTATATAGGTTGCGTAACTTTTTTTTAAAATTATATTGTAATATTTTGTTGACCGTCATGGGCGTGATATGTTATGCATTGTTATCTATACCATATTATACGGCTGCCAAGTTCTACCTGATAGACGAGGTGTAAATAGCTCAGATCATATAGGCTTTGGCCAGTGGTTTACCGACATAGCGGGCACATTTAGGGATTCATGTAAGTCGGCTTAGCATAATATGTATGGTGGCTTACACATGTTTGTTTAACGCGCTGTGTAGGCCTAACATAGTATATACGCCTATCTATGATAGCACGCATGTTGGCTTACCAGAGTATTTATTTGGTTTACACGCATATTTATTGAGCACACTATAAGGGCAATCACTTATACAGGCTTAACATATTATATAGGCTAACCTGCATATTGGTTTAACAGCGTATATATGGCTATTTAGAGTATATTACACGCTGTTTTAACATAGTATATATGCCTGAATGCTGGCTTAGCACTGTATGTATATAGGTTGCGCGACTTTTTTTAAAATTATATTGTAATATTTGTTGACCGTCATGGGCGTGATAGGTTAGCTATACCATATAGTACTTCCCGTATTATACGGTTGCCAGGTTCTACCTTATAGACGAGGTGAAACTAGCTCAGATCATATAGGCCTTGGCCAGTGGTTTACCGACATAGTAGGCACATTTAGGGATTCATGTAAGTCGGCCTAGCATAGTATGTATGCAAGCTTGCGTATTTCTTTAACACATTATGTGGGCTATCATATATATTGGTTTAGCATGGTATATGGGCCTTCACGTCTTACTGAGACCGTTTGCGTAGGCCCACCGGGCCCCTGCAATGTGATTGGTCGATTCAACTTGTTGACTATTTGCACTCGGTGTATAATTGTTGGTAGTTTTATCTAACCGATCGGTTTTTGACAATTTCATATATTATTTGATAACCACCCCCCACTTGATGCCTGAATCCAGGGTTACTTTACCTATCGGCAGGCTTCGAGATGGCTTTTACCTGAGTCCTTGCTCTGTGTTTGCTTTACCTATGGTCTAACTCCATGGTAGCTTTACTTAGGCCCCGACTCCGTGGTAGCTTTACCGATGGTCTGCCTCAATGGTAGCTTTACCTAGGGCCTGGCTGGCTTTACCTCAGGCCCGACTCCTCGGTTACTTTACCTATGGTCTGACACCTGGATGGCTTTACCTTGGACTTGGTGGGGGTATTTGTCTTGGTCGAGAGGCTGTATTTGATATAGCATCCATCCTAAGGCCCGACTCTTGGGCAGCTTTACTTAAGGGCTGACTGCTTCACCTAAAGTCTTGCTCCGAGGAGGCTTTACCTAGGCCGCGACTTCGTGGTAGCTTTACCTAAGGTCGAGTTCCCGGATTACTTTACCTAGGGCATAGCTTAGGATTGGCTTTACCTAGGTCCTGGGTGGCTTTACCTGTGGCCTTGCTCCATATTGGTTCTACCTAAGTCCTGGGTGGCTTTACCGAGGGGTCGGCCTCGTGATGGCTTTACCTAGGACTTTGTGGAGGTACTTGTCTTAGTCGATAGGCTGTAATTGATATAGCAATCATCTTGGCCCTGCTCTTGTGTAGCTTTACTTAAAGGCTGACTGCTTTAACTAAGGCCCGGCTCCTGGATGTCTCTAGGTATGGCCTGATTCCGGGGTTACTTTACCTAGGTTGGCTTTACCTTGCTCCGTGTTAGCTTTACCTAAGGCATAGCTGCTGGGTGGCTGGGCTTGGATTGGCTTTAACCGAGGCCGTGCTCCGTGTTAGCTTTACCCGCTCTTAGGCGGTGTTACCTCAAGCGAGGGTTCGGTGGTGACTTTTACCTAGGTCACCGCTCAATTTTGGCAATCTGATTACAGGTGAAACCACCCCCACAGTCGTCCATAATAGATTTTAACCATACCATATACGGTCATTTGATCCAACCGTTCGATTTTCGGCATTTTCATATTTTTTGTAAAAACTACCCCTAGGTAATCCACCCCCGCAGCAGCCCGTAATGGACTCTACACGTATCCCGTACTGTCTGTTGATCTAACCGATCGATTTTTGACAATTTCATATTTTATTCAAAAACTACCCCTAGGTGAAACTACCCCTACCGACGCAATAATACACTCTAGACACACCCTATCGCTCAAGACACGATTTTCCAAAATTTTTTCGAAAACTACCCCCCACCCCCAATCCACCCCCGGAGCTACCCCCGGTGTTGGTCCTGAACGTAGCCGTGGTCACCCCCTTCACGTAGGTTAGGTTAGGTTTGATCCATTTTGGCTGGCTTGGGTTAGTGTGTTGGAATTAAATTTTTTCGAAAAACTACCCCCAACCCCTCTAGACGCGGTCAAAACTACCCCCAAAGCTAGGGTCGGGGTCACGACGTCCGCCCGCATCATCCAAAACTACCCCTATAGACCTAGGTTACGTAGCGGCCGATTTTGTTTTTTTTTTTTTCGAAAAACTACCCCCTACCCCCCTGAACGTGGTCAAAACCACCCCTTGGTCTGGGGTCAAGGTCGGGATGACCTTGAGCATCATCCAAAACTACCCCTATAGTCCTAGGTTACGTAGCGGCCGAGTTTAGGGGTGGCTGTGCTATTCTATGCCCCTTCCTACTAATGTTATTGCTGAACCAGGATCATCTTTGGACCTTTCATTTCTGTCTTCAGGGTTATCAAACCTTAACGTGCTGAAGAGGAATAACAACCTCTCTTTGCTCATAGTACATCTAACAATGTCTCTTCCTGTACCTGTGGCATACAAGCTGTTCAGGGATTCATTTCCAGACTTGAAGATGGATGAAAAAATTAGCAAACCAATTAAAGCTTTCAGTTCTCGTAAGTCAAGATCTTCAAGGCACGTTAGCTTCTTCTTCTTGTAGTTTTCTCTTATGTTTCTAATTTTTGTATTCGTCTACACTAGGAGTTCATCTAAAATGTTTTCTGTAAAAAGAAGATCCCACACCTTTTCTGGATTAGGGTTGGCTCCAAGTTGTTTTGCTCGTTCTTTCAAACCAGGCACATGGCTGACAATGTTGTGACGTCGTGTTCGTACATTACGATAAGACATCTCATTCCTCCATTTAAAAGCAGGTTTTTTCTTTGTAGCCCTACCATAGAAATAAATAGTACTTTCACGATTTGGTGTCTCATCTTCCATCACATTCATTGGTTCATCGCCAGCTCCTCCAACAACACTTTCCATATTTTTCTAGTACATTTTTCATCCATTCTGGTTCCTCTTCGGGCAACGGTTCATCATCTTCAGTATTTTCAGCAGGTGCAACACCAAAAACTTCAGTATCACTCCACTCTTGTTCAGAATCACTGTCGTGTTTACTTCCTATAGCAAAATCTGGATCTGTGGAATATCCATAATATAAATTTATGTTCTAAAGGTTCATAAAGATATATATATATATATATATATATATATATATATATATATATATATATAATGTTATTATATACACACACAAAAATCACTCAACCACTATACCACGTCAACCAGACGTCACTGTTACGGGAGAAAAATAACACAACTATTATAATACGTCTGTCTGACGTTAGATTTTGGTAGGATTCGAACTCAGTACCGGTATCTTAATGCTCGAAGTCTAGCCGTTGGCAATGTGCCAACTTTTCCGTAGCTAGAAATCTATATTGTATAACCTTAAATTGTTGCCGTGGTTACCACACAATGTCATAAATAATGCTCTAGGATTAAAAATGCATGAAAATAATAAAATAAACAAACAAACTGTATTAACGGTATCGAACCTTGCTTCATAAACGGTCAATGCGAAAGGAAAGCGACAAGAAACTACAACACAATGCAGGCGACGAAAAAAGCGTATAAATGGTAACAAACAAAAATAATAGTCCAACACCATATAGGCCTATAGATAGGAAAATGGAAAATTGCAAGGAAATTCGCTTCCTTTTTTTGCCCCCTAATATTGTTATTCTGACATATGTATAATACACACACACACACATATATATATATATATATATATATATATATATATATATATATATATATATATATATATATATATATGTATATATATGTATATATATATATATATATATATATATATATATATATATATATATATGTATATATATGTATATATATATATATATATATATATATATATATATATATATATATTAATTGTAATTATAAAATAAAACTTTTCTTTGTTGATTTAAGTAGGATTTGATATTTTTGTTCATACTGGTACTGCACTACCAATAACACACACAAGATGCTTTCGAGAAAATCTTCTTACGACGCACATTTTTGCAGGGCTCCTGACATTTCTACGTACGACAGACACTAGACTGCAGAGGAATATTTTTTTTCTTCCTTATCTATAATTCAAGTTGCAAAAAAGAATACTTATACGTTTGATAAGTAGAAATGTGGGGTAGATAATCCGTATTATGGTAAATGTACGGACAGAGTGTTTACAACTAAGGCTTGAGTGGGTAGAACAGCTTTCCTAAAGGACATGTTTTCTAATGAGTAGTAGCCCCTCGAGTTCCTAGCTGGATCTATAGTTTTTTTAATTTAAAAATAAAAGATTTGTCTACAAGGAAATCCTTAAAAGTCCTCAAACGGTCCAACAGCGTGGAACGTGTGACCAAGAGTGTTTGTGGGTAAAGTAAAGACAATGTGATAGACTGCCTAAGAAGGTTAGGTAAGGATCGTGCATAACGGCAGGATTAAGGTAAGGAAGATCTCCCTTTTTGGTTGCAAAAT